>JAOVYW010016697.1:2404-32548 GCA_025775045.1 Hiodon tergisus | reverse complement strand
CCCCCCCCCCCCCCCCCCCCCAACTCCGAAAGTGCTGTTATTGTTAGTTGGCAAGACATATACAAGTTGAAACTGCCAGAAATTAAAGGTGACACTCTGCATCTTTTAATAATACTTTCATATGGCTTGAGTGTAGAGAAAAAATAGCAATTTTGACTTTACTGCCCCAACACCTATGGAGGGCACTACATCTTCAGGTATGAGAAAGTATGTGGGTATGTGTGACTATTTAGTTACTCATTGTCTTAACCTACTCCAAGGTTAGGTCATGACCACAGCCTCTCTGTACCCCCCTGGAGCATTTTAACGACGGGGTCATCTCCATGGCGACCCGTGACCTTTATCAGCCAACTTTCCGCCGGTCCTTGTCAGCTTCGGGGGGACCCTTGGGGAGCAGACAGGCCTGGGCGGCTGAGCCATGTCAGCGCAATGCTGGCTGAATGGCTGTCACGCAGAAATGTTAAATTGTTGGTTTTATTTATGGTTCTGATTTTATTTATGCAATCTGGTTCATAACGAACTCAGTAAGTCTAAAACTCTGGCGCTTTGAAAAAGTGCAGCGGTCAGCAAAAAAAAACTCAGTGGGAAGAGTGATTTAGAGTGCGTATGATTCATGTTATTAAAAGATCCTACTTTTATGAGCTCCATACGGACTGAAATGAAAACGGCCTTGTTCTACTAAATCATCTGAAGTAAAAAAATAAATAAAAATTAATCTCTTACTCATGAGGAAAAAAACCAAGCACTTCAGCTGAATATCAGAAGAAAATATAATACAGAAGAAAACCAAGAACGCCAAACATAGCCAACTATTGAGAAGAAATCGTACATTCGCAGTCACATTTTAGGATCAAACAATCAGTTGAAACCATTGGGAAAAAGAAAGAAACTGTTTCAGGCTGGCCAGTAGAAGTCTCTTCTGTCTTGAGACACACACACAGACAAACACACAAGCTGTCTGATGAGGATAAAATCTGTAGTCGGTTGTCGTTTCGTCCAGCTTTCGTTTGCTCCAGCAGTCCGCAGTATCGTGCCTTGTGTTAAAGGTCTGCTTGTGCTATGGGGCTCCTTGGCACGTATTTCACAGCCATGTAGAGTCTGGCTGATTAAGACCATTACGTTTGTTTTGTTCATTAAACCGATTACGTATGAGACTCCTTGAGGCTGTGGAATAACAAGGGACGAATGGCGGCGTGCCAGCAAGACAAAAATAAGAGGGCGACGCGCCGTGTCACCTGTGCCGGGGGCTCGTTAAAAGAATCTCCTTGGCCCTCTAATGTCAGCTGAAGAATGGTTCTTCCCTGTGGACTGTACTGCCTCAACCAGCTGGTCGACTCATCACTGCCACAGGCTTGTTTAGGTTCATCGGGCCTTTAGAGTATGCAGGGCAAACTGGGAGGTCTTGCTTTGCTCCATTAATTGCAGCGTCCTGTGATGAGCGTGCACGGCGGGGGCGGGCCTGGCCGTTAGGGCTGTAGTCAGCTCACTGCTGCGAGCGAGGGGTTATGACGGCACAGAGTGGTCATTCCTTCCCTGGGTCATCCCTGTCCTGTCCTCTCCCAACTGAGGATTTCACTTTACAGGACTTTACAAGTGATTCCAGTGGACAACTAAATTAATCAATCCATCATTAGATTGGTGTTTGGGGATGGGTAAATACATTAAACCATTTGTACTTGCTGTGTGTGTTGTGGACATATTTAGATTAGCGTTCTAAATTGTTTGGACTTCTAAGAATTGTAACGATTGATTGAAAAAAATTACTGAAAGCTCAGTCTACAAGGGACAACGTAGAGAGAAATAAATCATAGAGAGGATCGATGGACACTTCTGGATATTTCGAGCAATTACTCTATTCATTAGGTTAGATCACATTGACTGGGATTCTGAGTAATGACCGATAAAAGTGGTGTCAAAAGGTGATTGTCCAGGTTTACCCTTTCACTTTGTCCCGGTCTGATTCTCATACGAGGAACTGCATAAATCTGATGCCATCTCTCTGCCTCTGTCTTCTCATTCTCTGGAGCCTCCTCTGACTGCGGGCCTGCTGGCCCAGGGGAGCGCCATGTGGGCCGCCATGTGCTAACGGTTAGCGAACAGGTTTTTAGTGGCTGTCCACAAATGTCACCATGGGTGCTTCTATTTAAAAGCCTGATTTCATCCCAGGCTTTCCATGTTCCTTCCTCCTTTTTCTCTTCTCAGTCCTTTCTGTGGTCCACTCCCTGTGCGCTGGATTCTCCGTCAGAGGAATCGATCACCGCAATCCGTATTGACGTGTAGTTCAGATAAATGTCGAGTATTGGTGGTAGGGCAGAGAGGTGTGATATTTGAGCGGGGTTGAATATGACCTTATTTGTGCACCTGCAAACTTATATTTGGATTGAATATAACAGATGGGGTTCTCTTATTAAGGAGAATACTGTATGTGTATGCTCTTACTGGTGCGGGTCATTTGTAGTGAGCATTGATTTGGTTTTGTATTAGAAACGCATGGATTATATTCCGCTGAAACCTTAATTAAGACTTAAGGCACATAGAAAGCTTAAGGCACATACACAGCTTACTCTCTGTGATTATGATCGGGATTATGTGAGCATTGGTGTTTCCACCGCGTGATTGACACAAAAGATGGAGCACTGAGATTTGCGGGATCACACGCAAGCACGGGTCTCGAGCACTGTCAGAGACATAAAACCGTGATGGCGACCTGACAGGGAACAGAAAGCACAAAGAGACCCCATTTCTGTGAAGTCGTGGCCTGGATTTACAACCACAACTAATCTCGAGTACATGACTAAGGACCGCAGAGAAAAGCAAACCGCCGTTAACAACAAAAGTCACACCAGGCTGACTCCTAAATTGTGCCTTTTTATAGCAGCACTAACCACACAAAAAAACAACAGCATAGAAAGCTCCCATTGTGTCGGAGAAATCGGACCGCTCGACCCAGAGACGGCTCTACACGAGTCCTCTTGAACTGGGAGGCCTTTAATGATCCACTTGTCGTTTGTCCCTCTTCAGGTTTTTGCTGACTACGAGGAAGCTGTACCGTTTGGAGGGCAGTTGAAAGCCTCTCGAAAGTTTCTTGTCCGGAGGCTTTGTCCTCTGAGTGGCACGGACAAGTCAGTGAGTCACAGGCTTCGTGGGCCCGGCCTGATGTCGATGTTGATGTTCCCCTAGAAGAAAAGCACAAAGCAAGGCTGTCAGAAATCTAAATGGACAATAGGATTGTGGGATGGTAGTTGGAGAGGGCAAAGAAGCCTGATATAAGTTGATACAAAATTTTAAATGTGTGAAGAGGGAACTCGCCCTTTAACAGTAGTGTTCCATTAAAAATCGGCATTTCATTTTTATTTCTAAATATGTAGATATTGTAGGCATATCAGTGAATCAAATACGCTAAACAAACCATACACATAGTTTTCTCTCTCTTAAAGTAAATGACTTAAACAACCAAAATCCGACTTCCCCATACAACTCATGGAGAATGTATCTTTGGCTCACTTGTGGGCTCTTCTATAAAACAATTATGCACCAGGCGCGCGGCTCTTCCGTGGTTGCACAGGAGGTCACCCGTCCCCCCTTGTGATCTGATTGGCCTCCCTGTGTGCCCCCCAATTCTCATTGGCTCTTAGTGATGTCAATCATTATTCACTTCAAATAGTCACTTTTGGGGACCCCCCCCCCAATTTAACTGTTGTTCCCCCTGTGCCCCCCACTTGAAAATAATCTGGATCCACCCATTATGCACAAAGGTGCCTGGTGCCATCACGCAATACTCTTCTCTTATTGTGGGTTGCTTTAAATGGCTTGAGAGACATCTGACAAACTTACGTACATGGTGGAGGTGGTAGAGTTTGAAAACCAGGGAAGCAAATTTAGGTTAGCTTCATAACTTGCGGTGTGTAGCTAGCATTTAGCTGCCTTTCTAATAATACAGCTTGAGTTGCTGGGCAAAGTTAAATGTTTGCCTCTATGGGTTTATCAGCGAGGCCGTGTTTCGTATCCTAGCAACATGCCTGGACTAACTGCAGTGTGTGATTTGTTACGTATTGCTGAATTCAGCTTCAGGTTAATGAATGAAAAGTTATAGGTCGTGAAGCACTTTGTAGGATAGGCCCGCGTGAGTTCTCATATCACTTCTCTAATAACCCCAGATTTTTATAATTCAGCTCCATAGGATTTAGTTCTCCTCGCCAAAATTTACTACAGTCACTATCTGCCATTACCAAGCTCCTAAAAGCTTTAACATTTAGTGTTTCGAAGAGATGAACCTATAGTCAAAACATTTTGCCTTGGATGTAAAAATTATTATAATAATTATAATCGTTACTTTTGTCGTGGTGTGGGCATATATAAATTGACTGCAATGTTATTTTACCATCCCTTTAATCAGGGGTTCCGAACCCTCCCCTGCAGAACCCCCATACAGGAGGATTTCAGTCTCTCTTTAAATATCCATCAACTTCCTTATCGTGGCAAGACGGACTTAATTGCTTGGCTAGAAGAAAAACCAGCAAGCAGCCGGACTCAAACTGAGGACGTATGCCTTATGTTTGCGTGATTCTTATTTGTTTTGAGCTGGAAGTAAAACAATGAATAGTCTTCTGGGGCTTGAAATGTCAATAATTATGTTTGGTCGGCATTAAGGTGTTACTCAAAACACTTGCAATTGCATTTTTTTGTTGTCTCCGATTTACTTAATGAACCTTAAATTATGATTTTTTAAATGCTGAATTGAACTTTAGAATATATGTGGACGTTTTACATTTAGCTTCACACCTCTAAGCACACTATTCATACCAAGTTGATCGTTATTAACAAGGGCTATAGTGCGGATATACTGAATTTCCAGACCTGGGAAACATTGTTACCTCAAGTAATCCTGGTACTAACAGTAAAAGTACTAACGTTGACTAAACGTGATCATATTGCAAAGAACCCAATGCGCAGTTTTTAAAATGAATTAATGTGCAGAAAAATAAGACCATTAATTCAAATTTCACCACTTTCTGTGTAGATAATAGATCATTTCTCATAGTTAAATAGTCGAGACAAATTAGAGCTCGTCGTTGTAGACTACGCGGTCTTTCCGTTGCGCAAGATATTCTAACTGCGCTACTCCAGGCCTCCCTCTGCAGGCGTTTTGTTCAAAGTCAGTACGGTAGGTTGGGCTAGGATTTCGGAACTCTCAAGGAAGTGACGTGACATGTTGCCATATAAGGACTGCATGCTTGAAGAAGAGCGAGGGTTTCGCATCTTAATTTAATTTACCTGGACAATCACAGTAAATTCATTTTGACTTATGCGACTTATGTTAACACCGGATCTGGGGTCTCAAGTTGACCTGGTTAACGTTAATCGCTCAACGTGTACACTAAGTTTGTTTCAATCACACACACAAAAAGTCGTTTTATTTAATTTTAGAATAATTAACGTTAACATCCCACATTAATGAATAGAGGGATTCGTCATTACACAAAATAATTGATATAATACACACACACTATACTGTTCTATTACCTTTATAATGAGTGAAACTAAAACGCACGTTAAATTATAATAATAACACATTAGCGTTTTTGACTACTGCATCAAACCAAATGTAAAAAAGACTTCAAGGCTGGAAAAACCGAATGTGGTTTATCTGGAAATCCAAATATAATAATCATAACTATATTGACCTCGATTAAATTCAAATGCTTTCCCACACCACTTTATGCGCAATAAATGTTTCATGTAGGTATTAAGTTTAGTTATAGTTTATAGCTAGTTTATATTACTGGAAAAAGAGAAAAACGAACTTTCTTAAAAGATGCTCCTTTGTGTGTATCTTAGATATTTCATTTACAATTTGCCCGTAGTTTTGACAATACATTATGAATTGGTTTCCACGTTATAGCTCCACAATTGTTTACAACAGCAGAAGTTCCTGGCAACAACGTCATCTCTTGTCTGACGTTTCATAATCGGGATGCGGATGGGGGTGGAAGAGGCGGGGGAACATGCCGTCAGAATAATGATAACCAATCAGGGACCTCTGCAGTTCTGGCAGAGTCTCTGTGTTAGCATATATATAAAGGCATGTCAGATATGGACAGTGTTTGAGAAACGACATATGCGTCTGACTTGGTTAACGAAAACTATTTACATTTTGGATCACCACAAAAATACTTACTTTCTTGTCAGACAAATACCTCAGGCAAAGAGACATCAGAATTCAACCACTGGACAACCTTCTGATACGGCTGTCAAGAGAAGAACAATTTTCATTAAGTTTGACTGCTTCTGTCACTTATTTGAGTGGTGTGAGAAATGACATGCATTGATTTTTAATTCAAATTTTCATTGCTGGGAAAAACAAACAAACATCCAGTTCTATTTTTCCATATCCAGGCACTTCTTCAGCGAGGCTGTCAAGTCTAAGGTACCGGTATTGATGGACCTTACTCTGTGCTGTTCACTGGAGATCTCTTTTGCATTTGTTTTGCATCCAGTTTTTTAGAAACGACAGTTAAATTACAACTTTTATTTTCCCACTAAATACTTATTTTTTAATCCATAGAATATATGTTTGCAAAAATGGAACAGCCCTTCTACCACGACGACTCGTTTATATCGGCTTATGGACAGTCCGACACCTCCCTGCACGACTTTAAGATCCTTAAACAGAATATGAGTTTGAACTTGACCGAGCCTTATCGGAACCTCAAGTCCATGCGAGCCGAAACCGATTTCTACCAGACGGCCAGTCAAGACATAGGGTCGCTGAAACTTGCTTCCCCGGAGCTGGAGAGACTGATCATCCAGAACAGCAACGGCGTTATCACCACAACACCCACGCCAGGCCAGTACTTCTACAGCCGCGGAATCACGGACGAGCAGGAGGGCTTCGCGGACGGTTTCGTAAAAGCTCTGGACGAGCTTCACAAGATGAACCAGATGCCCCCGCCCAACGTGTCCATTGGAGCCGGTGGAGTGACGACGTGCACGGCAGCGGCCTCTGTCTTCGGCTCCTCCCTGCCGCCTGAGCCTCCCGTGTACACGACGTTGAATGCTTATTCCTCGAACACTAATCTCACGTGCGCATCCAGCTACCCTACTGCCACCATTAGCTATTTACCGCCGCACCAACAGCAGCACCAGCACCAGCAGACGACGCACGCTTCTCATCACTTTCAGCACGCACTGTCTGTAGCTGGTGCTCAAACACAGAGACTTGTTTCTCTAAAAGAGGAGCCACAGATCGTACCCGATCTGCACAACAGCGACAGTTCTCCACCATTGTCGCCGATTAACATGGAAAACCAGGAACGAGTTAAGGCAGAGCGCAAGAGACAGAGAAACCGATTGGCAGCGACGAAGTGCCGGCGACGCAAACTGGAGCGCATCGCCCGTTTGGAGGATAAGGTGAAAATCCTGAAGTCCGACAATGCCGGGCTCTCCAGCACCGCATCTGTACTACGAGAACAAGTCGCTCAGCTCAAACAGAAAGTCATGACACATGTAACCAACGGCTGTCAACTCATGTTAACAAGCAAGATGGAGTCTTTTTAGGAGAAACCGGTGCACGAACTTTTAAGCATAAACACTGGAAGATTGTTTTAAATCTGTGTTGATGTTTTTTTTAACGAATGTGACAGCGCTTTACTTCGAATAGACTTTTCATTTGAAAAATAATATTTCGTGGTGTTTAATGATTTATTTAGGGTCTTTTTTCATGAACAATAGACTACTTTAAAGTCAGGAATATGTTCTGTCGTGTGTAATACCAATGCCTTGAGAAATGCGAAGTTCGTATCGGTTAAATTGACTTATTCGACTCATTTCAGTAGTCTATTTGCCTAACTGTTCGTCTGGGACGGGTGTGGGTATTTTGTTTTATTTTTTATATAAATGTCGGTATTGTCCTCCAATGCAGCACTCCTAAAACCATTTAAATTATTCTGTATTAGTCAGGTTAATCCCGGCGAACTTTTACGGGGATATGTTTACGTTTTTTATTTGTCCACAAATATTTAATTAAAACTTTTTAAAAAGCACTTTCTGCTTGTGTACGTGTTTCATGTGTTTTAAGTGTTGTTGCAGACAACAAAACACGTCAATATATCTAGGCCCAGTATGTTGTAGGACCTGAATTGTGTCGCTACGTTTCTTCGAACGAAATCGACGTTTCTTTATTGAATCAATAATAACAATGCGATAATTTAGTGTTTTAAATTATTTAATTTGTTGTCGATTATTCAATATATTTAGCAGAATCGTTTGTCATTCTGATATCTTAGACTGAAATCGATCAATCCGAAAGGCTATTCTGTAGTTTTAAAAAAGGGAAAACTGCAGAAATACATATTCAACTGCTGTACGACTGCGACGTCAGCGCGTTGGGGTCTTTTCCTATTGACGCACAGGAGCATGTCCGTATATGGTCAATTTTGCTGAAAAAGACGTCAGAAGAGGGAAACGTTCCGAGAACACACCGCCCAGGTTGCCAGTTAAAATATTTCTAAATACATTTTTTTCCTCGTTATGGTGCGACCAACAAGCCGAGTGATCAAGCAAAGCATAATAGGGGCCAGGGTATTTCTAGATTGCACTCTGCTTCTGTAGAGCAGTTCTGCAAAAATCACAAACAAGATAAATGCGAAACTAAGCCATGTCCTGCCAAGATCCAAATGTACACATGCGCACATTTCAGAACTGGCAGGTGGGGGTTACCCTTGCATATGGGACTTGGCAGGCCGTGCAAAAAAGCTGTACAGCGTATTCTTTTTTTAATGCTTATTTTAAATAGTTGCTTAAAATTAGTGAACCTAAAGGGATCGTTACATAGACACTGTAAAGGGCGACAAGATGAGGCCATTGCAATTATTGTTATTCACAATGAAGATTATAGATAAAGCTTAATTAACTTAATCTTCAACATCAGAGTACTGGCACTCACAAATCTTTATGAATGCAAAACTATGTCTTACAGCCTCTCTACATATAGATATATCCACAAAGTGGTAGGAAACTGTTTACAGCTAACAAGGGATAAAACCTGTATAGTATCTGTACAGGTAAGCACCATTGTTCTCCAGCATATTTTGAGCATTTACACACACCGCAGCGCAAGTATATCAATTTGTCACAAGTGCAGGAGAGTGGTGTGGCAAAACGCACCAGTACGAGCTTGTGAATAGCTAATTTTAAGGGCCAAAATCCAATGTTTATTACCCAACTGGGGTGTGTGGAAGCTTTGGGAAATGTGAGCAAAGGCAGGAGAAGAGTGGGCGGTCATGAAGTCCGTGTACAGCTGTGTGTAAGGATCTGGGTGGGGGGGGGGGCTGTTGAGTTTAAGGTTGAAGCGGGGCTAGGCGCCAATGGCATTTCGCAGATGCATCTCCCCAGAATCATACTCCTCCGCTTTTACTCCCTCCACTAACAGGAAAGAGTGGCGAATATTAGCTACATCTGTTTTTTTAAGGCTTCCTTCTTTTAACTATTAGACACTGTAGCTTGGTCTCTGAATGACACTTTTTTTAACCCTCTCGACCATGGCAACTCTTCTGCATTGCTCGGGATAAAAGCGTTTTCTTAATTAATAAAATGTCAAATGGACCCATTTCAAATAGCACGCTTTCAGCAGATGTGAAGGAAGGTTTTTCACCCCTTTTAATATACGCTCAACTGTTTATTTGAAGTCTAAAACACGAAATGTTAGACATTCATACCATCTGCTCAATCATGTTGTTTCTTGAGGCAGTGACCCACCAGAATATATAGTAATGTCACAAAAGAAAGGGGAAGTATTGGTGTTTCTGAGGATATCAATAACACCTAACCTAAGTCCTGTGAACAGCCCAACCCCAACTGCCCAAATTTAAGTCATATTTGTCTTTGTACTTCACACAGAAATCATAGATCAAGATTGGTAAAGTGAGATTTGAAGAAGGTTTCATAATTCATTTATGTTTTGGAGAAAGGTTATAGTGGAAAAACACATTTATCTCAGTTTCCATCTCAATTTCCGTCTCTTTGGGTATTTTTAGTCATTTTTAAACCAATTATGCACATTTTAAAAAACTTACTATCCTTGTCTCTATTTTCCCTAGGTCCCCAAGTCTATCTACTTCACACAAAGTCACTGTATATTAAGAGTAAAAGTGGCAACGTTCCACACATACAATAAATGTTACTACAATTAAATTCACTTTTGGAGTCTAACACACACAGACACACACACACACACACAGGCATGCATGCCCACACGCGTGCCCACACGTGTGCACACACCCACGTAGACTGTGACCACAGCCCACGTGGAAAAGTGTTTGTGATATTATCAACATTTAATGATGGATTTCCTTTTTTGCACTCTAGTCCTCCACCCACTGCCCACAGACTGGTTTAGCAACCAAGTTGAGCTTCTTTTTATGAGTTTTTTTTTTTTTAACGAAATATTTGAACATAGAAGTAAAGTAAATAAATTTCTTTCAATCACTGATAACTGATAATCAGCAGCGATTATAGTATTATATTTTAGTTAGTATTTGTTATAAACCTAGAAACATTACGTGAGATCAATTCTGGTCTAAAAAATAATTCAAATTAAACAATTGAGAGGCGAGTTTGAACTAATGCTAGCAGACACTAGCCTACGAGGGAGTTGTTCCAGCAGGTGTCTCATCTAACTACTCAGTACACTGACGCGCGCATGCCCCTACCTAGTGGTAGAGTCGGGATTTAATTTAATCCACTTTCGCACTAGCAAATCAAATGAGCCGTGCTGCGATTTTTTTCTTTCTCTATGTCTGCTTTTGCCACTTGTAGCAATGGCCGGTATTCTAAGACCTATCTCCAAAAGAGGTCCACCATATACTGCGACACTCTCATTTGCCTCTTGATGTCCGTTTCCTGGATGATTCCCCGTGGAAGAATGGTATAGTATTCAACAGAAGAATGTAATTTGGCATGAGTGCTTCCAGGTCATTTGGATGGTCTGAGGGTTTTGTGATGGGACAGTGATTTAGTATTGCCTCAACCTCTCACAAAAGAGTACGCACGCTCTCTTCATCCAGAGTTTAAAAATTGAGTACAGAATTTTTATTCTTCAGTCGTCCTGCTCGCAAAACTCATTCTGCCAGCACTGGATCCAATTGTAGGTATTATTTTAGCCACTGGAGGGCAGTCACGAGGAGGTTGTTTATTATGTAGGCTGGTCTTCAAAGCAAATGTTGTCACAACAAACTAATGCAAAGATTTCCTCATGGAAGCTTTCTCTCTGGTTGAAGCAGATGATAGCACGTTGAGCTTTGGGACGATGATCTGAAGACAATGATGCTTTAATCTTTTGCTTCTGTTATTCCACTAATTGTGAATTTGAGTCAATGTCATTGACACCTATAAAAACGCCTGTTTTTCTGTCCTTTTTTGACTCTGGTCTAGTAGTTTCTGTGAACTTCAGAATCCAAGGTCTTCAGCCTTTTCCAATTTTAAAAATATTTACCATTACATCTCTTGAGTTCTGGATCATCAACAAAGACTGGATTTTGTTTCACCTTTCTTCTGACTTCCGAATTAAGTCATGTGTATAAAAAGTACTAAAACAAAAAAAGCCATGCATTACAAAATATGCATCAGTGGCTTTTACAGACAAAGTTTAACACAATCAATTTATTTAGATAAATATGTGTGCAAAATGCACTGTTTGGACATTTCACCTCAGTATTTCCTGTAGCGTCATTTTTGAAGTTACGGCGCTCTCTACTGGTCAATGATAATTCCAATTTTTACAGTATGCATCTTTCAACAGTCCTATTTCATGAAAATCACACATATGCGACTGATTGTAGCTCAGAGTTTTATTTTTTAAAAGATTCATCCTACACAGTGAATTTCTGGGAGCATGTTTGGGGAAACACGAGTCTGACATGGAGCATATCCTCAAGATGCATGCCAGTTTAGCACATTTTTAGGATCCAGATTATAAAGTCGTATTTAACATATTAACCTACTTCAAACAATGGAATCCATATAGCACTGGTTAGTGTAGCAAGTCAAATGCTGCTATTACAAAGCGCTATGGTTTAACACATGCTAATCTTTTATTCTAATGCTAATCTTTATTTTGTAATCTTTCTTTTATTTTTCAAAATTGTCCAGGAATACAAAAGAAAAACGTTACATAAGTAAAGGTTGCCAAGTACAAAAGTCTGTTCTCTAATAAACCCTAAGAGAGGGGGGAAAAGGGAATTTCAGTGCTGGAGATTACCTGGAAACGGTGTTCAGAGCTCAGTAAGCAAAATGTTAAACATCAGTAAATGCTCAGCTGTTATGCACGTAAAAGTGGGCCTGTTAGTGTGGTGCTGTTCAGTCCAGCTTGGAGAAGTACTGCTGGCTCTTCTGAACATCAGGAACAATGGTGTCACCGCCTGGTGTCCAGCCTGCAGGACACACTGCACAGGGAGAAGCAATTCAGTTGCTACTTACAAGTGTATTTTTGTGGTGTACAGGCTCTGCCCTTATCCAAATCATCAATTTTTTTTAACAATGCCTTCTATTTAACAATGTTATTCTATGTGTAACCTGCGTGTGTGCACACCAGAACCCTCTCCTCAACTAGGAATCGAACCAGGGTCCTATAGAACCAACACAACCTCCCAGTCCACACAAGATGATTCCCTTTTCTGAACCCCCCCCCCCCCCAAAAAGATCCTCATTACCTCACCTTCCCTGAACTGTTCCCCTCACCTTCCCTGGGCTGTTCCCCTCACCTTCCCTGGGCTGTTCCCCTCACCTTCCCTGGGCTGTTCCCCTCACCTTCCCTGAACTGTTCCCCTCACCTTCTCTGAGCTGTTCCCCTCACCTTCTCTGAGCTGTTCCCCTCACCTTCTCTGAGCTGTTCCCCTCACCTTCCCTGAACTGTTCCCCTCACCTTCCCTGGGCTGTTCCCCTCACCTTCTCCAAACTTGTCAGTGTGCTGGAAGGCCTGCACCAGCCGGAGGGTCTCGTCCACAGAGCGGCCCACAGGGAGGTCGTTGATGGTGATCTGCCTCAGTATGCCTTTGTCGTCGACAACAAACAGGCCCCTGGCCACACAGGGAGAGGGATAGAGTCGAGAGAAAGAGAAATGGAATGGAAATTTAAGCAAGAAAGTAAGACTGTATAGCCGTCTTGTTCACTACTAAACAGACGCAACACAGTGCACTCGATGGATTTTTGGTCAGCACTTGCAGGGTCCAACATTAGTCCCAAAAGAACTCTTGCAGTCAGTGCATATACCTGTAGGCGATGCCCTCATCCTCCTTCAGCACCCCATAGTCCTTTGAGATGGACTGGGTCAGGTCAGCCAACAGAGGGATCTTCATCGGGCCCAGCCCTCCCTGCTTTCTTGCTGTGTTAACCCTGCAGTGAGGAATCAGCTCAAAAACAGGACGCGGAGCTCCTCCCCTGGTAGCACCTTCTGAATCGGCAGCCCCGCCCCAGTCTGCCTTCTGTTCATGCTAACCACTTTCTCCCCAGTCCCATTCGCGCTGCATTAATACGCTTACACCGCACATACACAAATTCACAAAGCAGATTATTATTATTACTATTATTATTAGTAGATACACCTTGAGAAGAAGTGGTTACTGAGATGTTGCTTAGGAGTCACTGAACATGATTTCCCTTTTTCCATTTTGCCCCGTTTCATTACCCCTCAAACCCACTCTGTGAGTTGCGCCTCCCCCAGTTACCCTGGGCCTTGTCCTCACCAGGCCAGGTGGCTGAAGTGGGAGTCTGTGGAGGCAGCGATGACCTCACAGTCCAACCTGCGAAACTCCTCAGCCCTGTCGCTGAAGGCCACAATCTCAGTGGGACATACAAAAGTGAAGTCCAGGGGGTAGAAAAACAGCACCACGTACTTCCCTGTGGGACACGGGAAAAGAGGCCTCTGGTCCTATTTTTCCAGAATAAGACATACAATATATGTATTTAATTAAGCAGAGAAAATAATGCCCCAATCCTTGTGAAGTAAACAATAGAAAACAGATGGGAAATGTTGTTGAGCAGACACAGAAGATAACGTCCAACGCATCTTTATTGGTTTTATTATTTATTATTTGGTTTTGTATTCAAGCACTGATATTTTTGTTGTAACCTTATATTGTATACAGAATATTGTTGTTAAAGGTGTACTGACAGGAAGGTTTTTACATTTTAGTTCAGCTTCCCAACAACCAATACAGCTATGATCACTCAAAGGATCACACACAAAACACACTCAAAACACAGACACACAATAACAAAAATGTTTCTTTCCCCCCAATACTGAAGATACCTCTGTAGTCGGAGAGCTGGATCTCTTTAAACTGGCCATCCACAACTGCTGTGGCTTTAAACTGAGGTGCCGGCTGTCCAATCTTGGCATTTACAGCAGCCATGGTGAGAAGAAATTACTGCAAGATAAAGATTTACGGAATACGTTATGAACCATTAGTGAATTCAATGACAAATACCAAGAAGGCCATTTGTTTCAATGCTTTGTGGATGGAGTTCAATCTTCAATCTTTACTTTTAATGGGGATGATACAACAAAAAACAGGCACAAGTAACTCATTGTTCTAGGTTTACATATGACACAAAACCCCCGGCTAAGCTACTCTGGAATGTTTAGCCCTTTTAGCCAACTGCAATTAGCATGCATAGCTACAATAGTTGCTTCAATCCAGCAACTAAAATCTAACGTATGACAATATTATATATATGAACCAAGAACATCCAGAAGAACAGTGAAATACAGGTGTAAATCTAAATTTAAAAATTTTATTAAAATAAAAGTCATCATATAATCATATTATATATTTATGTGTGAGTATAAAAGCACAAGCTAAAAGCAGGGAAGGAGAGAGTGGCTCGAAATAAATTACTTTTAAAAATTAAAAAAATAATATTTTACTGTGTTTTTGCAGAGATATATGGTTGCAACAACACTGCCAAAAATTGCATCAGTGCTGTTACTAAATTACAGGATATAAAATGCAAAATGATAAGTTCCATAATAAAACACTTGCCAGTTCAAGTTAAACAGGAGTGTGGGCGGGAACGCTGCTCCGGTCTTTGCTTTTCGCCGCAAAACGTATCTCTTCCAGTGTCCACTACCACAAGACAGACCTTCTACATATCTGCGCATGACGCGCAATCTTGTGCTGACCACGCCGTCTGAAAATACCGCGAGAATATGTTTTGCAGTATGTGGCAGATTCTTCACTTTAGTTGAAACCGGCGTAGCACGGCAACTACGCAAAATCAGATTCACTGTTCTGATTCATGGCTGTAATTCTAGTTTTCTTTTAATAATGATACTACTAATAATAATAAGAGTATATAATATGAATATGGGATTATATAACTAACATATTAACGATAAATTGTTCAGCTGCTGCCCCAAGCGCTCTGTCATCCTTGACAGAGTAGTGAATAATTTCATGAATTACCGGGGTCGTTCTTTCATTTAGATAAAGTCTAGATTCAGTTGCTTTTTTTTCTATTATCAAATAATACCTGTTTCTGTTGTGTTGTGTTTTGTTTCTGTTGTGTAGGTGAAATTTAAGGCTGAGAGATGCCCGAGATACTGTGTGTACCACTGGAGGATATGTCCCTTTCATTAGGAGCCAGCCATATGGCGGTCAGAGTAGTGGTAATAGTCTCTCTCTATTACACGCACGCACACAAACACAGATAATGCTTATGGCCGAAACATGGGCAGTTGACAGGAACTGTGTGCCTCAGCAGGGGTTTATCACACATCCCTTGGGTCACTCAATCGGCGTCCCGCTGCAACTAGAATCAATGTTGTTCGGACGCTTTCCATTAATATCCGCCTTCACAACACCTGGACCCTTTCCCAAGCCTCAAATTTGTCAATGCAGTAGAATTTAAACGAAAAGCTCCGATTATCCCCGAACTTGACGGCCTGAAAGCCAGCCGAATGCCAGGTCTATCGTGATTGTGAGCCTAGCCTGCCTCTGTTGAAGCAGCGACAAAGTTCTGTGGCTCGGACGGCAACCCGGCAGTACAGACGATGAAGACAGCCAGCGATCGGATAAAAACATCGTTAATGGGTCTCATGCCATAGAAAGGTCGTACAGAAGAATGCAGTGGTTGGCAGAATCAGGGCAGCTGATCTGGCCGACTGTCATGGGACATTACGTGCGTTTGAAGTGCAAAGATAAATTTAAACATCATCAAAGTGGATCGTAATGATAGGAAATTTAAATGGCAGTTAGAATTTCACCAAATTGCAGACGTGCCCATTTATGTAGAGTGCGTTAGGACAACGCATGAAGGAAAAAGGAGGCTGATTTTTTTAGTCAATAGACCGAAACACAGTAAAGCGATTGTCCATCCGAGTTATGTGACTCGGGTCATAGATATAATTAGGCCACTGGTGTAAAATGAGGAATCGGTTACTTCGGGATTTCTCACTGAGCTTGATTTATTAGGCATTTGGTACTGTGGTTTTGCATGTTATCCACTGCTCCGCTCTAATGCCTAGGGCTTTCACTTCTAAGAGGAAAGAACCTACCACAATGCCCTGGCCAGGCGCGGATCTCTCGTGGGTGCACAGGGGCTCCCCCCTCCCAATTTTCGTTGGCTCTAAGTGATGTCAAATCATTGTTCGCTTCGAATAGTCACTTTTGGGTGCCCCCCACTCCCAATTTAATTGTTGTTCCTCCCTTTGCCCCCCATTTGAAAATAATCTGGATCAGCCCCTGATCCTGGCTACAATTACCTGTGAGCAAAATGCTTCTGATTAGTAAAGTAAGAGTGAGGAAGTTCAACATTTTCACGATTTTGTCTGATTTTGTTGATATTTGAAAGATATTTCACAAGATTTGCATGTCAAATAACGTTTACATTAACTGTTGAACTGAACCGGACAATCATTAAACAACTGAAAACCGATTTCTTTTCGAGTATAGAACAAGAGATTACATTGAACCCCACGCATACCAACCTCGAATAGCCCATGTATTCATGAATTAATGAATTATTCTCATTAAAGCATAAATACATCATAAAACATCCACTGTCTACTACTAATCTTAGTATGAAAAACATAATTATTGAATCACACAACGAATTTAAATTAGTTTTTTTGTTTTAATCTTGTTTTAATTAGTAATCAGATCATGTTTTGCGGTCCGTGTCGATGCATACGCTTACTGGGCAAAGCCAGCGTCTGTTTCAACACGGTTTTTACGGTAATTGACATTTCACACAGCAAAATCCAATTAACAAAAAACACAAGTGTGACATTTATAGCTAATTTTACTTCGTTTTTTCCCCATCACTCCTAGTAACGAAGAACCCAGTATAAGAATGTACAAAAAATTATTTCGATGTTCCATTCTGAACCTATGTCCGTGAATCTATACACATTTTTGACCACGTATTGATTAACCGACAACAGGTAAAGTGATCTAGTCACCCAGCTAATACAAAAACAAAGGTTTCTTCTGGGTATTTTCTATTGCTTCTATTAAGAAAATGACATTTCGCCTCTAAATACCAGTTGTTCCACATTCAGTCAAGGTCCAGAACATACCTTAGAAGCCTATTCAAAATATCTGGTGATGGTACAAACTCATTTCTTTTTACATTCGTCGGCTTTGTTTTAAGACATTCTGCCACATCTAAAGATGGTACCGGGCTCTAGAATACAGATAAGGTGGCTGCAAAGTAAATGCAGACTAAATAGAAAGTACACAGCGGCTCCCGGGAATCGACGTTTTTAAAAAAAAATCTAATCGACGTTCTGTTTGAGTTTTTGCTCTTGGATCTTCTTGCCGAAGTTCATCGCCAGTGTAGCCACGGCGTAAGAAGACAATATCACGATGGCGCTCCCCACGAAATGCGAGGAGGCACGCCTCGCCGGAGGCTTTAGAGTTCTTTTGGGAACGGCGTCGGCGTTGGCGACGCTTTCAGAGACGGGGTCCATGTCTGCACTTTCTGGTAGAAGTAAAACGCAAGCAACGGAAGGTAGCCGATAGGGTCAGGTGTGCGTAGGCTCCGGTGGTGGCGGGAGAATCCTTTAATATTTCAGACACGCAGCTTTGTGCTCTATAGTTCTGACAGAAATATGACACAAACTTTAGTATGTCGCTTGCTGTTCTCACAACTTCTCTCTCGGGAGCGTTTCCTCCGCGTTCAGTATTAATAGTCTTGATCCAGGTGCACACGTCAAATCTGAGCTAAATCCCATTGACTGCGTCAATGGAATTATACACAGATAGCCCAACGCTTGAAAGAGCAAAGCGGAGGCTTCTGTAGTCAGATGCATTGAACATTAATTGAATTAGACTGCTGGAGACGTCAGTTACTTTTGTCTATGATTTGGAGACACCGAAAGGGCCATAAGGCAAGTGGAAGGAATTAGCCTGCTGTGACTCAATTATGTATCTAAAAGGTAGAAATCAAGCAAAAAAAATGATTGAGCGTACACTTTCACCAAATATTATGTGTAGACTACAAAGTGATCTTTATAGCGTTTATCACCTGGTCGGTATTGTAGGAGTAGCTTAAATGCCAGATGTGGAGTGTGTCATCGGAGGCCTTTCAGCACCAAGGACAGTGCCACAGCAGCGAGAAGGGGACCTAAATGCATTCCTTTCCGCGGAATCAGGAATTTCGCCTATCAATTCCATAGTTTGCTTCTTTTTTTTCGTAACGAGATAGGTATCTTGCAAAACTGCTTCTACACCCTTTTTGGAACCATGTCATCACTCCGGGTCGGATAAAGCTGTTATCTCCGGTGACCTTACAGAAACTGCGTTACCCATCTCTGAGACAGTGTCAGCGTGTGTTCTACAGAGATTAAAACGAAATGATTTGATTATATAAATGCTGTATATGCTTAATATATATTTATTATCAAATATTTGAACCAGGATTCAGGCTGGTTTAAAAAGCAGGCAAGACACATTCGTCCATATGCATTTTGTGGGCTCTTCCTGTCATAAACTGGCTCAGCATAACCTGATATAAAAAACACAGAGAACTCTTAGCTACATTATGTGTATGCATTTCACATCCAGATGTTGAACTTTAATTGGTTATTTTACTAACAAATTATAGACATTTTACATATCACTGTCACGGTCTCACCTTTTGTTGTTGAGGTTTTCGGTTTCATCCACTAGATGTCACCCGCACTAATTATTCCCTTCATCAGTCTCAGGTGTCAGTCATTGTTTCTCCAATCAGTCTGCCCAGCACACCCATATATATATATTTTTCTGGCCACTTCCGTTTCATATTCTGCGAGGACCAACGTTTGTGTTCTTTATTAACTGTTATTATTTCTGGCTAATTAACTAACTAGCTACTTCTGGAAACATTCTGCTTTGAGAACATAATTCATTGTGACGACAATGTATCTCAACATATGTGAAAAGCTGGTGAGCCATGCAGATCAACTCTTTTCTTAGTGGGAATTATAGAATAGTTGTCTTTTCAGTGGATTACCACTTTAGCCATTGTTATATAATAGTTACCCACAAATTGTGTTACAACTAGCAATTTTCAAATGCAGAATATCTTCTTTTTTTTGCTAGTATAACCTTTCTGTCTATCTTAGAATAGTTTTTTTCATTTTTCTTTCTATTTAACTTCAGAATCAACGACTGCTTTGTGTTTTTCACCCCAATTGTGCCTTGACTGACTGAGTCAATCGGGAGGACTGGATCCTTTTAGGCTTTACTCTTCTCTACACCTCTGTCGGCTGGTCCAGAGACATGTGTAGCGCAGTCATGAACCTCCATCCATGGTTTAATAAATCCCCCCCTCCCCCTGACTCACCACCATGACAAACAAATCAACCATAATCTTGTCTGAATACCATTTGCCTTGGTTATCTAACCCCACTGAGAACAGCACTTATCAGAAGGTCCAAATCCTTGAGATGGGTCAAACTAGAAGAAGGGTCTTAATGCTGCTACTGGAATATCTTGACCTAAATGGCCTGTGTTGATTTATCCTTCAAATTAAATTAGTCTGGTGGTTCATCACGCTGTTGAAATCGATTGCAATTCCTTGTTTAGTTGAACTGGTGTCCAAAACTGTGTGATTTGTTTTGCCACTGTATCTGGTAGGCTACAATTAATTAAAAACCACAGATTACCGCCCCAGCTTCCTGCTAGGTCAGGTCACTTTCGATCAGGACACAGACTGGCGTGTCACAGTGCTAAATCTGAGTCGCTCCACTAAACGCCCAGCTGTGCTAATGAACTGAGTGTGCCATTGTAAGCCCTGTAATAAGTCTGCTAAGCAGCTAGATGAGAGTTTCTCCAGTTTCAAGAATTGATTCTAGCCTGTGAGGTAAAGGCTCTTACATAGCACTCAGACTCTGTTTTATTATGTGTGCACCCCAAAAACAAACTAACCTTTCATGCCTTGTGCGTTGCCAACTCACTTGTCCGTTTTGGGTCAGTTTCCTCTGCGCTTCTTGTGTTCCTTGCATGCCTCTGTAAATCGCTCTGTATGCTGAGCAAATGCAAAATAGAATTTACATCGTAAAGAGTGCTGCTGCTTTGATAGGGATGACGTCTTAGCCTCACATCAACCTGAAGTGATGTAAATCTGAAGCAATGGGAATGCCTGATGCTGTTCCAGATCCATGTCCTTGTGCCCAGGGCCACATTGGTCAGAGGTCACATGCTCGCGAAAGTTAGCGCTATCTGACATTCTATTCCCCCAGTCTGGGAGAGGAGATCTGGTCTTTTTCCCCCAAAAAAGGAAGCGGTCTGGCTCTTTTTTCTCTTGGCAGGGTGAGAGTCGACTGTCGGGCCCAATCCTCTTACGCTGGCAGGAGCGGGAAAGGGAACGGATGACCCAAGCTGGTTCTCATCTGTGCTCTCGTCAGTGCTGTCTGCTGTCACAGCTACAGGCAGTGTGCACGGGGATTACAGGGCAACCTGTTGTCAGAGTTTGGTTTTCGCAGGTTACAGGAAATGACCCACCTCCGACCATGGTGGGGGTGGTGTGGCGGAAGGGGGTAGTTAGAGTAAAGGTAAACAAATGCAGCTCGATGGCGCATTGTACTGGGATTTACTTTACATTCATAAAGCGTATAATTACTTAAAGGCCTGGTAATATATACAGCAGCACAGTGCTGTACAATTTAATAGGAATTCAGTCTGTGCAGAACTGCTCAAGTGAGTATTAAGCTAGACGATATCATAACTGGAACTGTAAAGTAAATAGAAAATAATGATTCCTAGAAAACATCATTAAACCATCACTGTGTCCTATTTGAGTTTAAATGTGCATCTCCATTGATTTAAACAATGCAGTAAAGCAGCAAGCTTTTTGTAATACCAACTATTACCACTAGGGGATGCATTTGTGATTCACTAAAATGCAGCTTCTTCAGTAATGGATTTTCCAGTGAAGTCAAAATACGTAGATTTAAGGCATATGTTGACATTTATTTCTAGGGCTGCATGTATTCTTGTGCATGTCAAATAGAGAATATTTATTTTTACGCTGTTCCTCCAATGAATGTATAACTGACTCTAAAAATATTGCCCAGGTAATGCAACCCCCATCTCCTCTAAACAACTGACTTCTCTCTGCACTCTTCTTTAGACAATGTCCATCACTGGATGACGTTTTATTTAGAGGCCTTGCTACCGGGCTTTTAACAGCCAGACTGGGCCTCATTTCTGCTGGGGGAGAAGGAGGGACAGTCAGCTGGGACGAAACAGAGGGCCGCAAGGGCAATTAAGTAACACAGCACTGAAGAGTGAGTGTGTGTGTGTCTGAGTGTGTGTGCATGCTGTTGTTTGCTCTGGGTAAAAGGTGCAGTTCCTAGAGCAGAACCCAGCTGGAATGTTTCCACTCAGAAGCCGCTTTTTCTCTGGAAAGTTCTCAGCAGAGCAGGGGTGAGCCAGGGGAGGTGGGGCGAGGGGCCACTGATCACTCCAGAGCCTCCCACGGTGGCTCATTAAAGAGGGAAGGTGAGGAGCCACAGCATGGGGGGGGGGGGGGGAACATTGGTGCGACAAGGTGCCGTTTCTCAAACTGAACACAGTGCTTCAGCCTATGCAAAAGGCAAGTCACATATTGATCTGTTATATCTGTTATTAATCTTGTCCATTTACAATATCACTGCCGGGATTTCAATGTCCCGCGGATGCTTTGCCTCGCGGAGAGCACTGCTAACGACGGAGCCAAAAGTCCACCGGAGAGTGAATGGGAATTAGCATCTCCAGGGCATTGCTGCTTTCACACTCACGCAACCCGGCTTTATCTGCAAACTGCTCCTCCCGCGGTCAAAAACGTGAGTCATTCGGCCCCCAGGGGAAACACGCGCTGATTTCACCCCGGACAAATGCCTAAAATTCCCCACACTCACACTTACGATTAGAGTGTGGCTTAGGAACTCTTTTTTTAAAAAGGGCGAAGTGTTGCGTTTCTCTCCATTATCTGTGATGTCGTTCATGTTGAGGCAATGAGACGCTAATGCAAAAGTGGGTATGGAAAAAATACAGTGACCAAATAGGAGCCCTTTTCTGATGTCGTGATTACAGATATCCATTATCAGTAATGTCCTGCTGTGTAAATTGATAAAAATGGGAAAATTTCACGCCATAAAAGCAGTATGTGTATAATAAACTACCTTCTGCATAAAAGCAGTGAAACAACATAATACTACTACTAATGAGGATGATAATGGTAATAGAGGAATATAAGCTGAGTTCATTGCATTCTCTACACAGATTTTGTCTCTGGAGACCATCTTCTCTGTCTGCCTCGTGTCTGTCTGTTTTGTCTCCTGCTCAGAGGTGGCACCCAGCCAGAGCTTCTGCGGTTTCCTGACATGTCTTTTCATATTCCAATACAATCATGCTTCTCTATTTTCGAGTGAGCGAGCACCGCAGTGGCTATACATACAGGACTGAAAGCAAATCAAATTCTCTGGGTGACTGGAGGGCTAACCAATCACAGAAAAGCAGCATGTGCATTTGAGGATATTTGCATGTGTGCGGCGACATGGTGGGCCCTTGGATTTGGCGCAGTTTCATTGTAATCAGCCTCAACTCCAACTTTGGCAGTGTGCTGAGTATTAGGGCAGCTAGAAGACCCTTATTCTCCTGCTGATAGCATTAGCGCCCTAACCTATCCACGGGCGACAAGTCTGGGTTATAAAAATAAAACAGAAGTTGTAAAAATCTCTGGGTGTAATGGCCCCAGGCAAGATGTTCACCTGCCATGCGGACCCATTAGTCAATGGGGATAAAACCGAAAAAATCAATATAGCGCCTGCATTAATTCCAGGGCCAATACACAGGTCTGCCTGATGTTCCTCTGGGCACTCCTTGGCAACAGCTATATGGCGAAGAAGCAGAACAGTGCAGGGTAGGGTGTGGGGCTTGGCGCTTGACGTTTGGCTTGGCGTTTGTGGGTTGAATCCCTCCAGATTGGTTAATGCTTTACAATTCTATTACTTGCATTGGGTTCCAGGATTAAGTCACCACCTTCTGCTTTTTATTTTTATTTTCCGGGACCATATGATTAGCTAAACAGTGTGAAAGGGAAATCCAGGGCAGCATTAGGTTGTAAAGAACACATTCAATTTAGACATAAGTACACATTATGTACAGATCTATCTTTCTAAAATGTCATACTTAAGCAAACGTTTCACCAACCATGATATTGAGTAGCACTTTAAAAAAAAAAAAAGATTATCGCAAATTTGGCACTAAACTCTAATTATTTAAATATATCTATACCAAACTCATCTATAATACTTGCGAAATATAAATATTTCACCATACAGGCTGGCGGATCCTGGGAAGAGAGAGAAAAGGAATTCCGGACACCGAAGAGTTAAATTTGACATTGCTTTTCGTCCCGGTCGGTAGGAAGTGGGAGGTAGGGAATGGAAATGAATGAAAAGCGGTCTCGAGGGAAAGACATTCCCTGAATTTAGGAGAGGAAAAAAAAAACAGAAGGATGTGTCCACTCTGACAGATTCTATCTAGTGCCTTGTCTGCTATCCGGTATTTTGACGGGTTAACGGCGCGCCAATGTTTGTTGAATTTGTATTATCTAGAAACGGTTTACGCATCTACCACGGATGTACAAGGCACAATGCACAAGAAAACAGCTATATGTTTTTTTGCCACGAAGAGAATGCAGTGGCGAGCATGCTGACAATATGTTAAATACATTCGCTCCGTTTCTGGGACGATGGAACGATATTTATCCACTTGAGTTCTCTCCATTTCGAGTTATTGGTTACCTTTGAGTGATTTAAGACCGTGACTGGACTTTTAAAGAATGTGAAAATAAAACAGCAATAGTCAAGTGCAACAAGGTTTCTAACGGTTTCCGAGAACAGTAAAAGCCTCTAATTTGTCAAATAGAAGAATCAATGGAATACGGTCGAATCACCGTCCTGAACGCATCCAAGCCGTTAAAATTCCAGGTACGAGACGACCAGACGAGAACAGGTAACTGTGAAATAATGTTCAAATATGCTTTTTTTAAATTGACGTTTGCTTTCATGAGGCTAAAATCCGCGAAATATATTTGAAGCCTTGAAAAACTAACGGAGCGAAACGGAACATACACTGTGGAACTAACTGAAAAATAATAAAGTAACAAGGAGAAAGAGACGTCTCCATTGATGACAGTTATTTGTGAATGAAAACATTTAAATCTTTTATCCCTCTGCAAGGAAACAGCCCCTCTGGAAAACTAAAACGAAGGGGGGTTTGAACTACTTAACCACACTGACGTTCATTCACCATTGTCGTCATTGCGCTACTAATTCTGGAAGAACGACGAAATAACTACTATATCTTTCCGTTGTTGTGGGTGTTTCCAACTAGCAGATGGTGATTCCTCAGCGTTTCCTAATATGACAGTTTGTTCGCACTATGGGTTTTGGCTGGAGTTGAGCCTCGCAGTCCTGTTTTTTTAAATAAAGCCGGGGCGCCGGTGCATACAGCAGAGTCACCGGAGGACGTCTTTGGTTCGGGGCCCAGTAGAGTAAAAGCTCAAGAGACCACTGACGACCCCATCCCTCCTCCCGGAGGTACACCTCTACGCTCAAGCTATGGATGACTCGGGCATTATTCGGCGGCGGAGGCTGCAGGTGAGATGCATGGACAAGTCATCGCTGAAGTATCGTAAAGTTTGTGCGCTTAGTTTATATACATTTATGTTGATTCCTCGTGACCACATTGTATGTAAAAAAACAAAAAAAAACAATGTATAATATTGTCCTTACAATAACGCGTAACAGGGCTGTAAATTGGGATTTTATGTCAAAATCTTACTTGACTTTTCATTTTTTGACAGTATTGTAGAGACCCCTGCACCCCACCACTGAATGCTGACACGACAAAACTGTATATAGATGCTTTAGTACATTGTGGCTTATGCGGCGCTTGAATTTAATTTTTTTAAAATATAAAAATAAAATAAAATATAAAAAAACATTCTTAGAGGAGAAGGTAAACTATACATTTTTGATATGTTGCTAACCGCCGATATACTGCGAGACCTCGACATCGGATTCGCTGCAGTGTGAACTCAGGTCTAAGTGACTGGTCAGCAAAGGGCAGACTGGGTTTGTAGAACAGAGTTGGGGGGAACAGAGAAGACTGCGTTTGAAAAGTAATGTAAATCTCTTGTTTGCGTGTCCTGCATTTTAATTCGCACAATAATTTAGCTCGATTGAGTTAGTGCCCTCGTCGTGTTCACAACCATTAATTTTTTTCTAGGGCAGAGATGTGAAGTGGCCATTTGGTGGTTTTGTGGTTGTCTAAACCGACCCCAAAGCACTTAAACTAAGAGATGTAGCTATGGAGTCAACATTGGGGGGAACCAAATATGCCAAATAGCACATTTTAAATGTTTTAATGTTTTGAATCTAAAAAATATGGGGGGCATTTTGAGCATATTTTAATATTATATATTTAATGGGGATATGTCCCCCCCAATATATATTATTATTACAGCCCTGCTTAAACTCATCGATGGCTTTGCCTTTTAAGTTCATATTCAATAACTTACTGTATGTTATTTGCATTTGTGTAAAATCTGATACTTGCGTTCGCTCAATTTTATTTTAATACTAAATGTATGTATTATTTATAGAATACTGTATTACGGAAGATTCTTAACTACTGGTATTAAATCAGCGTAGAACTAGTAACGATTCAAATGATTCTGAATCGAATTTGGGCACGAATATGTAATTCGACCACTTCTAAAATACACACCACATTTTATAAAACAAACACGTGCCAGTCTTATAAATAAATACATATTAGTATTTTCCCCACAATTGTATCTGCGTTGTCTGATGGAAGGTTTAATCTAATCAGTTTAGTTTATGAGTTTGGAGATATCCAAAGACCAGCATCAATAGGGTAATTTCTTTAGTTTTTTTTGTTTTGGTACAGCGCGACAGGTGGCACTTTTGTCGACTGTCAGGATAATGGTGGACTAATAGCACTATTCCTTTGAGGGGGACTGGTGGCCCTTGGATGTGGTTGTGTCTGTATGGAGACTTCAGTAAAGGCCCATTAAGGCCCAGGCTGACGCCTCTTTTGGCACCAGATGGCGGGACACTTGGTTTCCTAGTAGCAAAAGCCAAAGAGCTAGCCTGCAAACCCTTGCTTCACGAGGGATAAAGAAATGGATGGATGTCTACAACCTTATTTTATCCTACTGAACACTGGTTGACCTGTCCAGTTTTAAGGGTCTGTATCGATTTAACAAGCAAGCAATCAATGCATTTTCATTTGATAACTAAGTTTGTCTCAATAATAAATAAATAAATATAAATAATTATTAGATCTTACACAGCGAAAGACTTGATAGAATTTCTCTTTTTTTATTTATTTGCATATACGTTTTTGAAGAACTGAGTAAACTGATATTGTACATGCAGTGTTGTGATCATTACAGTCAGTTTCAGAACAGTTTTTTTTTTTGCGATGATAAATAAGATATTTATGATTATGAGTGTATGTATTTGCCTATTGATACATTAAGGTGCTTACAGTAAAGTGTGACCCACATGTTTCCATGGTTAAGAAAAGACTTATTTTTCACTGATGGGCAACACATTTCTTCAAAATGAAATTTGCCCTTCCCATCACATTGCCCTGAATCTGCCCCTAGGCTGTACACACATTTTAATGGCCATACAAAAAATGATGGGCCCAGAATGCCCCCTCCAATGAATGGCCCACAGCCCATTACTTTATTATCACCATGGGGACAGCATCGTTTCCACATGACGTCACCAAACCATTTGGAGTTACGCCGTTATCTGTTTCCAGGACGCGGTATTTATCACTGGCAATTCTCTGTGTTTTGGTCTGCTTTGGTTGTTTTTTTACTCTCGCCCTGTAATGGGCGCTGCCTTGGAAAGACATTGGTACCTCCAGGAAGTCGTAAGGGGAAATTCTATTAGCATGGCGCCGAGCTTTCCCATGCGGCTTTGCTCAGACATCCAGGTGAGCGGGAATGTGTCTTTGTCCTCTCTCCTTGCGCTCCTTTCGGAGCTATTAAAAGCTGGTGTTACAGATTTAAACTGGTGTCCACAGGGGAAATCGCAATGCAATAAATCTGCATTCACAACTGTCAAAATAATGGCTTAGAAACCCTGCTCATCACATGATGAAATTGCCTGAAAGCACAGTGGCAAAAGCGACCATTGAGGCGACTCAAGAAGAGATTGTGTAGTGCAAAAGCGGTTGTTTTACATATTTACCACCAGAAATAAAGTTATCCGGCACTGGCTACCCCCGAAGACCCTCACTGTACGAAGGCCCTCGATTAGCCTGCCGAACTTCTCATCGTTTGGTTTTTTTTAACCGCCGTTTCAGAGAACCGTTTCAGGAACATTGATTTGAATGGATTGATTAGTCCGGAACGCGATTCATCAGTGCAATGAATTACATTAAGCAGTTAGGCAGCGGCGTCCATTTGTGCAGCTGGTGAATCACGATATCAAATGGTGTCAATAATGAGCAGGTGGGCTTCTCTCCGTCTTCAACCCGCTCCCTCAGAGAGTACCCCGCTCTCCCTATAAGCCCTGATTAGCTGCCTGATCAAAGTAGAAATCCGACATAAGATTACTAAACGAGAACCACTTTGGTGTTGTGCAGTCAGGCCGCTGTCTGTGGTGCTGGGCAATTCTCCCTAATCGCATGTGGAAACGATCAGGTCACAAATTTGCGAATGTAGAAATAAGATTGGTGTTTGGGTTGAGGCTGAGACAGGGTTTGGGGAGTGGGGTCTGCTGCTGGTCCATTTGTTGCCTTTCCAGTTGCCCGTGATGTCAGTGCCTCACGCTGCCTGCCGCCTTCCCCGGGCATGTTTCTAGGTCCAGGTTTTGCACGCTGGAGGTAGAGATGCAATGTGCTTCTCCGAGGAGGGCACCAACCGAAGCGTTTTGAGGAAGAGCGATCTGACAAGCACGCACTCGACTACAGTCCGACTGCTAACCTGATAATCGCACGCATGGCTGATCTACAGCAGTCGGTAATGTGACAGACTTGATGAGACGCTCCTCCGTTGCTAAATTAAAGAACTGGAAAGGGGGAAATCTCGTTGCCCCTGTACGTTTAACGTTCCCTCTCCCTCCCACGGCATCCCATCCTAGGAGCCGGTAGTAAGAAAGAGAATGCGAAGGTGGTGCCTAGGTCTTCCGAGCGGAGTTTTATTGCCCAAGGTGGGTGAGAGGGAACGAGTTGCTCGTGAATTTTATCCCTGCAGCATGGAGGGGTGTTCAGCCTCCTCTTGTGCGGAGGGAGGGGAAGCGGTCGGCTACTGCAGGCTCAGTGAGAACGAGTGTTACAGCCGGCTTGCTCTGATTGCGGGACAAGGAGATAAAATAGCCAGGTCTATTCACAGATTTGGCCAGCAGGCAATTTGTCTACTGCTCTTCCAGTTTGGAGTGTCTTGCACCTTGAGGGTCGGGGTAACCCGCTGCGCTCCATAACAAGCTTTCTGGCCTTCTGGCCCTCAAAGGGCTGGCACCCCTCACATATGCTTAGTTTTCTCCGGCCAGTAGAAAGAGACATCGTTGCCCTGACTGCGGCCTGTGAAGTGCGCTCACTGCTGCCCCTGCGTGTGTCTGGGAGAACTGCACAGTTCCTTTTCAGAGATTCTTGTGCGTTAAGATAATAACAAAGACCATTTATATTTTGCACCAGTCTCTGAAGAAGCAACCGCTCAGCTGCGGCGTACTGAATGAAAGGTGACGGGAGGCGATGTTGAACAGCGTTTAGTGCTGTTTGTGATTGTTCCGCCCGTTCAACAGCGGTGTTCCATGTTTTAGTAGAGAAGAGCCCCGTGGGTCAGTGCTCTGTAAATCACTCGGCGAATCTGATCTTCTGTCCTTTTCTTTCTCTCCGTCTTTCTTTCCAGAAGGATCTTCCCCTTCCCCGGAAAAGTAGTAGGTGAGTACAGGTTTTTTTTTTTCAACCTGCTCTTTAAGGTCACAAGACATTCCAGGCTAGACACTCCAGGCATTTAGCAGCCAGCTTTGCAAGGGCCAGAGGGTTGACTCTTTGTGAAACAACACGCTTTCCTTGAGATGAAGGGCTGACTTTCAAGCTATGGGTATAATCTGTATTGTGTATGCTTAAGTGTAAAGACACAGCGTTGGACCCTGATTGAGGGAGAAGGCCAGCGGCTTCATATGAGGTCATTCATCTTTGTTGATGGTTCTAGAATGTATGATAAACATGCTTGTTTGCGATGCACATTTTGAAGGGAGAGACTAGCTGTAGGAAATTCATGTCTTTGATAGGTCCCATGTGAACGCGGTACAGGAGCTGTGTATCGGTCCTCCCTGACTAGCAGCACTTTGCCGGTCGCTGTCCGTGGTACTGGATGTCTTGCTCCACTTGCTCAGTCCCTGAGCTCGGTGTGATGCACAAACTCTGTCTGTCTCTCCCGTCCCAGTTCAGTGACACCACTCTGTCTGTCTCTCCCGTCCCAGTTCAGTGACACCACTCTGTCTGTCTCTCCACTCCCAGTTCAGTGACACCACTCTGTCTGTCTCTCCCGTCCCAGTTCAGTGACACCACTCTGTCTGTCTCTCCCCTCCCAGTTCAGTGACACCACTCTGTCTGTCTCTCC
>JAOVYW010016669.1:12475-35475 GCA_025775045.1 Hiodon tergisus | reverse complement strand
GTGTGTGTGTGTGTGTGTGTGTGTGTGTGTGGGTGTGTGTGTGTGTGTGTGTGTGTGTGTGTGTGTGTGTGTGTGTGGGTGTGTGTGTGTGTGTGTGTGTGTGTGTGTGGGTGTGGGTGAGCATGCAGTCGATGAGCATACATATTGTTCAGGTGCACTTTTCCTTGTTCGTGTGAACACGTGTGTCTTTATATCGCTGATACATATATGTGCATATATGAGCAATTTTTTTTGCTCTCCCAATAATCCTTCCCTGCTGTTTTTAAACAAATCAACACAGTGCATGTGTGCAGCCACACCATGGACCGCTGCTCTGTTTCTGGAGTCCCATGCTGTCTCTCTCTGCTCTCTTTCCTCTGAGACTCAGCCGCAGCTGCATGTGGCACTCATTAATCAAGTCTGTGGCTATGCCTTGCTCTGGGAGAGAGGGACTCCTTAAAGGAATCCACAACTCTGGCCCTGGTGGAAGGTGGCACTTCTAAACACCACTGGGGTTACTCGTTTCTTGAAGGCTAATACATTTAGGTCGTCATCTTCAAAGACTTTGTGGTGATTAGGTTCCATTGTTTTGGTTCGTTACATAAGACGGGCAAGCACAGCAGTTTTTAAAGACAAAAGTGAATATTATAAGACTGCCACAGTGTGGCCCTTCCATGCACAAAGTGAGCATCTGTGCCACGGAAGGAGAGGTCTCTAAGCGTTGTGCCACCTCCCCACCTACCCATCAATACTGTGCAACATCAATGGACACCTGACAGCTGTGCCATTTCCCCCCTCAAATGGCAACCCAAACAGCGAACAGATCGCCGGCCCTGGGGGAGCAGGTACGGTGGGAAATGGCACGTCCCACAAGAGAGGAGACAGTGGTGGGCGTAGCGTGGGTGACTAGGATGAAGGGATTGGAACATTGCCCTGACAGGGCAGGAAGGGCCGGGACGATGAGGAGGTTCTCCACAGCTGATGGCCGCAGTCAATGTGCGCCAAATAGGGACAGACACTAGCACAGATCATAGATCATGGGCTGCGATGTGTGGCGGAGGCCCAGTCTGGGCACAGTACTTTCACTGATTTACCACCAAAAACGTGACCGTATTTAGGGTTTCCAGTATATGCGTAGTGGTCATGTGTTATTCTGTCCTTATGCGTAGTTCCTATAAAATCATGTAAGGCTTTTGCCACAGCTTCCTCTCGTAAACAAAACAGGGATTTTAAAAACCAGAACCACATCCTACTGATAAAAGTTAATCAAGACTATGTCTTTTTTATTAGCCTAAATAAACCTAACATTTGGCAAATTAAGAGATTAAAGATTAAATGAAATAAAATCCAGATACAGGGGGAAAAAATGTTTCCATTAAAGTACTTGTACACATTCAAATGCACAAGTAATCACACCAGTCCTCACAGATGAGTGTATTTTTTGTTATTTTGATTTTCAAAAATTATTGTGAAATGGAAAACGTGAGCTACAGTACATACAGTTTAAATCTTAATCTATTCCTTCATTCCAAGTCCAAAACTATCATCCACATGAAACTCCCAATGAGATAATTGTTTTTTTAAAGGCTTTCATTTTTTATCAATACCTTCAAATGTACATTCAGTACATTTTTATGTGGACAATATTTGCGTCATTTGTCACTGTTGGATGGCAATTGTTTGCTGAGTTTTTTTGTCTTCTCCAAGAACATACAGACGACACAAATAATTCCAGATTCCATCATGACAGTGACACTGCATACTACCACCCATTCCTAGGACGTTTGCAAGGTTTCACTGAATAAAGAATATAAGACCATTAACACGTTTCCTCTAAAAATTAATTGCCCAGCCAAGAATAACAAGCAAGCTAAGACAAAAAAAAAGTAGCATCAACATCCGGAGTCATGCACAACAGAAAACAATTTAACCAAGACATATAAATACATTTAAAATCATAGTTTACACACATTATGGTATAGTCTTCCTGTAATCCTGAATATTAAACAAAGAAAAAAATACTTAAATACCTTTGTTTCCAGTTTTGTACTGGAAGAAAAAAATGTAAAATACCTTGGCCTATGTGTGGAAGGGCATGATGTCCAAAGCGGAACTGTAGCTGGCATTCTGCAACAGGAAGCTGGACTCATACCCTGATTCTACGATATAACGTGTATGTATTTATGTATACATAACATTTTAATAAATATATATAAATATTAGAGTTACAGCGATAGTGATCTTACCCAGATCTGCATTCCTGCCTCACTTTCTATGCGTGCGGATTACCCCAAGAATGAGAGCGTGTTCGCTGGCACAGCTTGGCCAGGAAGTTGTTTCCCTACCTCCTTCACCCTCCTCTTTATTATCATTTCTAAAGCAGAGATCCTTCATACAAATATAGCACGTTCTAACCGCCTGCCCACAGGAGCGACTATTTTAGACGTGGGACACTTAATTGTTAAACTCACAATATCTGGCTGGAAGGAAAGCTGTGATGCTGTTCCACTAGCACCTGCCCTGTGGAGTTGCATTTGCTTCTATCTACAGTTCGAGCATGTTGTCATTCTCAACTTTTCACATTTTGGTCTGTACATTAAATACCCTTCAGATTTTCCTCCCAGGGTTTTTGGATTTTCAGAAATTTTCATTAAACCAAACAAGAAACCCCAGCATTCAAAGGGAAGGCCCAGCATGAACTGGGCTACTAAAATTAATTCTGAAAGAGAATGGAAGAATAATAGTAAAAAAAGTTAAATTAGCTGCAGCCTGCTGTAAAGCCCTTTTCTCCCCTACATCTGCACTCACGCACACCCAAGTCCATTGTACATTGTGTAATGAGTACACTGTGCTGTGGGAGGCTTAGAGCTGTGTTGACATTTAGTGGGACATTGTTCTAGGCAAATGAATGTGGGACAACATGTGGCTTCAGTGCACACCCTGCAAATAGTCCTGTCTTCTGCAGCTTCTGCAAATAATGAAGCATCTTCCTCTGTGTCACGAGAGCGACGCGCTACAGCGTGGGTGTTATGTAATTCTGACGCTTGGTTGGTCAATGCATTTATTTTTTTTAGGCCATGACGGAACCTCAGTTTATTTTTTAATGAAATAACATTATGTAAGACTCGATGTGGAGGAAAATGCTTAGAAAATGCAGAATGAAAATGTAGATTAAGCGATATCCCAGAAAAATGCATTCATGAATTATGTATGCACATAGACCATGCACACAATATGGCTGAATGTTTTTGTGTCTATGTTTTGAATGCATTTTTGAAACACACTAACCAATGTGCCGAGCTACTGTAGCTCTGGGCGTTGCATCAGATGGCAAAATGATATTTAAAAATAAAAAATCTCCCGGAGGATCAGAAATCCCTGGGATTCCTGGGGATTCCTCCTGGATTTTCAACCCCTTCCTTTTTTCCCCAGGCATCTACCCATTTCCCTCACCGCCTCTCTTCCTCTCTCACCCATTCCATTCCTCCAAGCAAATGTATCCCACTCAGTTCAAATGAGAGAAATCCTTCTCTGTTCCTGCGAGGAGTGAATTGTTTCGCCCTACTCGACCCCCTGCATGCCGGCTCTATAGTCCTTCAGCGTTCTCACCAAATTGGTTCTCGCTCTGTTCTGTGTTAACATGGAACCTGGCGGCGACACACAAACACGCTTTCTGGCTCCACACTGGCTAGGATTTGTTTTATACGTCTTTGCCCTTAAACGCTTTCACATTACACAAGCGACATCCGTACAGAACACCAGACGAGATCAATGAGAATAGGGACACATATCTGCACAGGCTACTGAAGGCAAAACAAACGCATGCACAGAAAATGAAAGCGTACATGCACGCACCCATCTGGGGTAAGTTTCAGCTCCAGCTGGGGAAAAAAATCCTACCAGCACAGTGGTATAAGCATCCTTCTTCCCTTGACATTAATGAAATGATATCAAGAAATTGATGGCTGTAGAGAACGGCGGCTTCTGATACTCTCTGTGGAAATTGGGTTCTGAATAAAACCCCATAGGACTTGATGGATTAAAGATAAAACTGCCCCTCACCTCTCCTTTGCGCGTCTCTGTTGAAGTGCCTGGGAGCTCCAGTCTGGCTGAGTATCCCCACGCTCGCTCGCACACAAAACCACACAGCCGCCGTGCCCCACTGATCCAGCTGAGAGCCGCCTCGCTGCTTCACTGTCTCCACCCTACAGCCAGCAACACTCAGGCTACAGGAAGCCACTGGGAGCCCACTTCCTCCTCCCCCTCCTCCCCTACGTTGCTGTCAGCACAGCCTCTCTGCCTCAGTCTTAGAAAGAAGAATCTTTCCTGCCTCGATGTATATACAAGAGTATATTTTATAACACTATTGCAGGCTTGGGTCCTCCAGGTCTGTGTGACTCTCTGTTGTTTGTTTTTCAGTCTTTTCTGCCAAGCTTCTCTTGGCACACGTCTCAGATGCCGATGTGCTCGTTTTAGGCGTTTCCAAACACCCTGTCTGTACCATATATCTACACAATACTGTGTTCCTGCACTATTAGCTTGTCAAGCATTGCACACAAGACGACCCTGCCCCCCAGTAGTCTCAAGATGCCTCTACCCCACCCCCACCCTAAATCGTCAGCCCCCAAGCCTAGCTGGCCAACCCCCTTTCTCCTGTCTCTCCCTGCTCTGAGAGCTATGTCCTGTGTCCCAAACAGAGTCCTGTCTGATCTGAGTTCCTGTAATCAAAAGGTTTAATCTTTAGAGCAGTCACATTTTAAAGCCTGGGAAGATTAAAAAAAGAAAATGCCTTCTGTGCTGGGCTGAGAGAGCAGGCAGACACACAGCTGCGTGCACACACAAAAACAAAGAGGGACTCTGGCAGTGTAATTTACCCTGTATTATTCAAACTGCCACATGCTAGTTCATATGCCAGAAACTGTGTATTTAAGGCTCTGTAGACTAACAGTAGAAAAGACAAATATGCACATTGGAAGCATTTGATGCTGTGAGGAATGGGCAGATTGTGGAGGAGGGGAGGGAGTTAAGGTTTGTTAAGGTTTACTGCTCTCCTGTTCCACAATATCATTTCCTTACAGTAGTGTTCACTTTTGTGTTGGTGTAACCATTTTCAGTCAGAAGAGATCCCCTGAAACCCTTTGTTCTGCTCTGCAGACGTACAGTTTTCAGTCTTGGCTCCTCATAGTAACCTATATGTCCTGTGAATTACACCTCCCCCATCCTCATTCACACTGATGCTCTAGGTGTCCTGTGCTAATGTGTATTTTTGGTGAATCAGCCTTCCTCTGTTCCATTCAAAGGGAGGGTTCCGTTTGTGTTGAAGAGGAGTGTGTCTGAGTCATCATCCTCACGTCAGACAACAGCTGGTAAAAAAAAGTTATAGGAGACCAGACCTTCTCCTAGGAAGGGAACAGCATTGATGGAAATAGTCATTGTACTAATCCTGTTACTCCAGCAGCTCCTTTCTTTTTTTGGGTATCAGGCTGTGGGGGGATGGAAGTAGAGAATAGGCACAGTATGTACCAATTAGCCCCTTTATCAGGAAGTTGGAAATAAAACACAGCCCCTGTTTTGCACTGGCATGGTCTATTTGTGTCTATAACTAAACAGCTGACCATAGTCCCATTCACCAACGTATCTGAATGTATTGCCAATATCTGGGATTGTTGTTTTTGATATTGATTAAAAACCCAACCGCTAAGAAACACTGTCGTAGGTCCCTTGCAATGGGGGGGTTGATATTTTTATTCCTGATCTGGGACCATCTGGTTCCTTTGGCAGCTGTTTGATTGGGTTGGCCCATAGTGCCCTAGTGTGCAGGAATTATATTCAGGTTATCACTCCTGGAGACAATGCTGATGCTGCTGTCCTCCTGTCACCCAATGCTCCAAAGTGCTGCAGGGAACTGATTTTTCATCAATAACATTACTGTATGTTTTATTATTTTCCCCATGCATTGAGGCATCATTTAGTGGCAACTTTTACATATTTCTAAGGACTTTCGGTATGAAGATATGAATGATTGTCGTGGATTTTCAAAGCAGTCCTGTGGTCAGTGATGTAGCGGCCCTGAAAACAATGTATGTGGGGTATTGCTTAAAGATGTTAAAGAAAAAAATGGCATAGATAGAAAGCAGAAAGATGATCATAGAAATTATTAAGTAGAAAGTAAAACTAACATCAGAAAGAGAGGACACTTATTGACATTTATCGTGTCAGTGTCAGGATCGTGGGCAGGATGTCAAGACAGACAGGGCCCCAAAGCCATTTCTCAAAGTGGCAGGACACCTCCTGTTCTGCCCAGACGGCGCAGACCGAGTCCTCCTCTGATTCAACCCCGCCCCTACGGCTGGGCGTTTTTTCTTTGTCCTGGATGTAGAGGGCTCGTTCTTAGTGGCTAGAAGGGGAGTGGTCGAGTCCAAAGGTTTGTTAGTGGGGTGATTGAACACCCTTGTCAGAGGGACAGCACCAGCTCCATGGCTCCTCCATGCTTCCTCTGACAGATGGTGGCAGTTCAATTGCAATGTAGTCGCCATGGACTCTCACCCTCCTATCTTTATACTGAAAAGGTGTCTGTGTTTAATTTTAAAAGACAGTTAAAAAAATGATGATAAAAAAATGTACACAATGGTTTTAATAATATGACATTGCAGATGAACAGTTGAATAGTCAACAATACAAAATGAAAGAGAACATTTAAAGAGGTTCTAGCTCAGCCAGGACTCCAATCTTATTCATTCTCCATTTTTCAAGATGAAGAAGAAAGAAGGGTGAGAGAGAGAGAGAGAGAGAGAGAGAGAGAGAGAGAGAGAAACAGAGGGCTGTGATAAAATGGATTTCCCTTTCGTGTTGCCATGGTGACCGTGATGGTGGATGACTGATTTCCTGTACAACAGCATAGCCAGAAGGAAAACTAGTATGTGTATGTGTGCGTATTTTTGTGTGTGTATATATATATATATGTGCGTACATGAGAGAGTTTTTATGTCAGAAACTATAAGAGGAGCTTACTAACCATCTCTTTTAAATATGAATTTATATATTTTATTCACATTCACTGCTGCTGTCAGGTCCATGTAAACCACATTCTGGTGACTGGATAGTCCTCTGCAGAAAGCTGAATTCACTCTGGTGATCCCAGAACGATTCCTGGACAATCCAAGCCTTGTGACGTAGAGCATTATCCTGCTGGAAGAATCCATTCATGGATGGACACACTGCTGCCATGAAGGGATGCACTCCATTGCCAATGATGTTAAGATATCCTGAGGCCTTCAAATGTTGCTCCACTCATAACAAGGGACCCGATGTGTGCAATAAAATTGAAGGGTTATTATCAAAACACAGAAATATTAAGGACCCCTATTTATTTAATTATAATCCTAATTATTTTTCCCTTTTAAGAACCCAAAATTCTGGGTAGTATGCTAAATCTCGTGATAGCGTGCCTGAAATTTTGTGTCATCAACCCTATATAGCTATGGAAAGTCATTCTTTCTTGAACTGACTGGTTCACATGGAAAGATGTAACTCTCTTAGGCAGAAAGGCAGGGTTAAGCCGCAAGGTAACCTTGGACCGTTTACGTGAGAAGAACAAGCAAGCTCTGGACGCTGATAGCACCTGCATTTCACTTACACAATTAGTTGACATGACTTCTAACATGTCCATTGAGTGAATGGGGTCGAAGGGAGTTTTTCGTCAAAACTCAAACAAGCTTGCAGCATGACATTCAATCTCCATTGGAGAACAAAGTACTTTCTCAGTGACCTCAGCCACTAAGCTCACTTTTAAAATTGACTGGCCAAAAATTCTGCTCTGGGGGAAGTCCTTTTTTTGGAAAGAATGTATGACACCCTGGCATTCTACAGGCTGTCAATTATCCTTTTATAAAGGCCCAAATGGCTCAGTCAGAGCCGTTCAGGGGCTAAATCCATAGCTGTAGACTGGGTGCTTTTTGGCGCCAAAGATTTCCCTGCACCTAACAGAGAAGGCTGTGGCAATTGGTTAGTACCCACTGAAGGCCACACAGGAGCTGTATACTAAGGTTTCATGAGCCAACATGGTGTCATAAGTAAAACTCTGGCTTGCTCTTGCCTGATATTCTCTATGCAGAGTGTTCTTACGGACAAGCTATGTTTCCCCCTTGATCTAATCCAAAAGAAACTTCAGGCTCAGAAATAGCATCTGCAGCTCAAGGATATTTATGTGGCGACATCGCCATGGGCCTCCCACACACATTGCACTCTCTTTGCATTCCATCCAGGGGGTGTAGAAGTACGTGACTTGCAGGTTCACCGTCAGGACAGCATCTTGAACTGTTTGCGGCTCAGATAGAGGTTGACCTGCCGAAGATCTAGAATCAGTACCAAGAATCAGTCTGGTAACAAGAAGTACTTCAAATAGAGCCTTTAGCTGATCAAGGTCAAGCACACTCACAGCTGAAGCCAGCAACCTTAACTGGTATATGCCCAGAACAGTACTGTACTTCCTAAACAGGCTAGGAAGGCACTGGTGGTGTAAGCCTTCCTAAGAAAGAAGGGCCCCCGTTACCCTGCTGTGCTTTTTAGGCCAAACAGCATCCTTGGAAAACAAGGGCAGGTTGGCAGGTGCCGGAACAGTCGCCCCAACAGAATGTGTGGAATTTCATAAAGAGAGGCCCGACTTGTTAGCATCACGCAGTCTATAAAGTGTGTCTGCAGGGGCGATGGCTATATTTAATATTATAATATTTGTTGCCATTATAATTCTAATAATGGCAACAAATATTATAATATTAAATATTGTTATAACTCCCTTCAAAAATCAAGGTGAGTGGGGGAGGGGCTTCAACATCCAAGACCAACTCTGCACTAAATGGAGCTCACAAAAAGTGTCCTGCAAAGCCCGATCGGCATGTTCCTACCCAAGGTAGCGAGCGCATGCAAGAATTTTGACTGTCTGCTGAACAGTAGAAAACAGGGTAGTTGCTAAAGGCCACAAAACAACAGCAACAAATATTACATGAGCTTCACAAAGCTAATATTTTTGGTGGGCTGCAATTCTGAAATAACAAGCAGAAAACCTGGACTAACAATGGAAGACAGTAATATAGACATCTATATTTGGACAGGTTTCTGTTTGGAGAAAGTCAAAATAAGCCTTTAACCCACACTACCTGTTCCCACCGGTCAAAGATGGTGGATCTGTTATGATATTGGCATTGCTTTGTATTTACATTATTTTGTCTACCTCCCATTCGTTTCAGGTCGTATCACTCAAAAACTTCCAAAAAAAGTCTGGTTCTTCAATCATTCTGGTGTAGACTTGTTTATTTATTTCAAGTCATCGTCACGATCCAGCTGCGCTTCAGCCTCAGCTCATGGACGGATGACCTGAAATTCTCCTGTAGAATTTTCTGACACAGAACAGAATTCATGGTTCCTTCAGCGATGGCAAGACATCCAGGTCCTGAAGCAGAAAAGCTTCCCCAAAAAATGAGACTACACCCACCATGCTTGACTAATAGCATGATGTTTGCTGTTTTTAGTTTTTGCCAGAAATTTTGGGGCCCATATTGGTCAAAAAGTTCCAAAAAACTTAAACTTAATTGACACCAGAGAGGGCTTCAGATCCTTGGATGTTGTTTTAAGGTTCTTTGTGACTTACTGGACAATTTTACACCTTGCTCTCAGAGAAATTTTGACTGGGCGACCACTCCTGGTAAGATCTTTCTCCTTTCTGACAGTATGGTGAAGCCCCAGAGCCTTAGAAAAGGCTTCCTAGACTGACAACTTCACTCAAAAGGTACTGGCCAACGTTTGTCAGACTTATCAGACAGGTCCAAATTAGGCCTGATTTTTAGCAAAACCTGGGTAATAGTCAAATTAAATTATTTATATATTATATATTTGTGCCAAGGGTTGGGTTCATAGCAACCATGCCCCATGCAAACAGCAAACAGCTGACCTTATCCTCTGTTTTTTCACTCAGGTTATGAACTCACATGTAAGGTTCTCCTCCAAATACCATTCCACAAATCTTATTTACATTTGCGTTGTAAACTTCCAAAGCAGTGAGAAAACCATATTGACTTTGTGTTTATAAATTCACGTAAGCCTATTAGATGAGTAAGGTCAGTTGGAGCTTCTATGTAGCAATTCAGTTGGTATGTTTATTTTGAAATACCATCATATAGTGAACAAACTGTGACGGTTAAGTTCAGTTACTGAAAGGCAAACTAACCAAAGCAAACAGAGTTCCTTTTATAAAAGAACTATAATAGTATACAGGAGTTGACAGCCCTTCTTCAGTGTCACAGTGGGTGCTGGGTTGGAATCTAACAAGTATATGTCACTCCAAATTGGGACTGTGAGGTGAGCTGCCAAGAGAAGTGGGAAAGGTGGTCGGAATCTGATCATGAGATTGTGGCCTGTACCACTGAGCTACCAGAACCCTGCAGAACATTCCACTCCATTGACCCAATGATCACTGCAGGAACAACTGCAGAGGAACTCAGTGACATCTAGTGGCCAACCTTTGTAAAGTCCAAAATACCTTTTTCTCTCTAGTCTAGTTTTGTGTATAATGAGCTCACCCTTACTGCAGTGAATGTGTAATTTTGTTAGGTGTGGAATAGTACAGAGTACTACATAATAAATGATAACATAGACTGAAAATTCTTTTTCTGAAAACAATGATGACGTTGAAGTCTTTTTAGAACACATTGCATGAGAGAGGTAGCTATATCTATACAGAGGCGTGTCAGAGGTTGCACAGGATGTCTGTGGTTTGATGTACTTACGTGTAGCTTTTCAGGGTTAATCATACTCTTCTTGTTTCCCAATACCATGTTAGGCATTTTATGAATTATGTATATTAAATCTCTATATCTCTCTGTATTTTTTAATTTTTAACTTTAAAATCTATTTTAGGGTTGAAGGCTTTATACACTTTTGCAGTTGATTTTCTAAATAGAATTCATACCTTCAAAACTTAAAATGTATAGGCAAAGGCTACTGAGCAGAACTATAAAGCACTCCTTAAACTTTAGGTATAATGAAGATTAGAGAACAATAGTTTTTTTGAGCTAGACATTTTTGAGCTATAATTTGGAGGCTGACTTCCTGCCGTCAGTCTTGGACTGAAAAGAAAAAGAACAATGTATGTCTTATGTCTTATGTCAGTATTAACTGTAGTAGGGCGAACAGCTGACGTCTTTTGTAATAGTATTTCCTTTATTAGTGTGACAAGCTGAAATCCTATCTCATAGTATTAGTTGCCATTAGTTGAGTCTGAGGCATGAACCGGTTCACATACCCTGAGCTGAAACACTCTCAGTGCGATGGGGCTGTTAAAAGCTTCTGTTGGCTGTTTACAAGACAGAACAAAAATCATGGCATTGAAAACACGTTCCTGGAAATTGGTTTTTAATAGCAGGCCAAGAATTTGGTAGGTAAAAATTAGATCGTGTGGCAAATGGCCCTGTTAAAGCAAAGACATTCAGAATACCCCTTCCATTTTATTTATGTCCAGCAGAGGGAAGTGTTTTCATAAAGATGATAACTGCTTTTTCTTTTCGTTGGCATTACTGTGAGACACTGTGAGCTTATCATTTGAGAACATGTCTGCAGCACTAGGTTTCTGCTCCAAAATGTTGTTCAATATGAGAAATTCATATTAAATTCCGTTACGTTATTTTTTTATTAGAAAAATGCAGATGCAATACCTTGGCGGAGGCTTAATAAAAGTACCATTTTATTGTGTATTGCTGAAAACATAAGTACCTTAAAGGCACACACTGGACTTCAAAATTTCACTACAGGGTCTTACAATAGTTATTCACTTTTTAATGTTCCTGAAGGGAGATCCTTTCACAGAAAGGATTACTGACACTTAGTGCAGGTAACCAGACGCTTATGAAAGTGTTACAATTATACATTTCAAGGAAAAGACCAACTAATATGCAATTAAATGTCAGATTTTAGTTATTTATGGCTATTTAATTTTGCACCAAATGGTTTAATATATAAACAACCGAAAACATCAAACCATCAAAGAGGGTATTATACTAAATCCAAGTTTACTCTTGGTGTGTGTAAATTGGCCGTTATTTCTGATTCTCACACATCAGTAGATTTGTTTAATATGGAAGCACTGCTCTTAATATGCAGAGTTATTATGGAATTGGCCGAGTAAACTGTTTAGTAATGGAGGGTTTGCTGCAGCCTGACAGATAGCAGGAGAGACCAATGGAACACCCTCAGGAGGTCAGTCTGTTAGTTACTGCTTACCTCTTTGCTGTGTGGTTATTTTCTGGTCGACATGCACCAACAATTTAAACAACAATGTAACGCTGTGTTGTTCTTTTACTTCAACTACACTGATCTGGAATTAAACTTAATTGGGTAGCATGTCATTATGTATAGATGTTGGTATGCATGTCTAAAACTGTGTACGTTTGATTCCAGATCAATGTAATTTTATAGTGAAACGATTAATTCAGTTTTAAAATGGCCATTAAAATTCAGTATTAATGTAAAGATTACAATCTGAAAAGAAATTAAATATAACTCTAAATTGCTGTTGTACTGCTAGTTGTGGGGATACATTTTTTGAGAGGTTTCGGGGCGCTATCTCACGTAGTGAAGATATCACAAATCTCTTCACAAAACTCTAAAGTGTTTAACTCTTCTCCACCTTAAGCATGCTCAGAGTAATCGACAGCAGTACCCTTTACCAATAAACACTGTGTCAGGCTGGCCCTAGACCATAAGCTCCAGAATTCAGCTGCAGGTCAATCAGAGGAGGACTCTACTGGTCATACCCACACAACCACCATGCACCTGATATCACAAGTCTTAATACTGTCACCCACATCGTTCGTAATTCATAATACTGATAAGCAGGAACCGCAAACAATAAACTAAATAATATAACTGATTTCTTGTTTAAAACATTCCACAAAAAACTATTGTTTAAAGTTATATCAATAAGAAAAAGAATCTGTAGAAAGAAGTTCCAGTTGTAGCAATTAATGAAAAAAGTGTTCATGAATAACATGAACCGAGCCACTCATTAACATAAGGTCAACATCAGTCTTATCAATGCCTTACCCATGACTCAGTTCCATTTTGTTCATAGCTCTGTCACAGGCAGCCAGCAAAGTATTAAGAAGCATGTACGAACACATCTCCCTCGAGGTCTAAAACAGAACTGGTGAAGCCACTAAACTAGTATGATGTGCAGGGCAAGGGATACAGTCAATCCTGTTGGGCGACATTGTGCGGGAATGAAACAACAACGTGCGCGAGTCATTTGCCAGGCCTCTGTGTGATAAAAACACGTTTCGACCATTCCCCTTAATCCTTGGCTATTCGGTTCATTGCAATAAGAGGGTAAAACAAAGCACTCGATACATTTAAATAACAATTATTATCACTATTGACAAAAAACACAGAAGCGCTAACAGTCTGAGTAACTTCCACATCCCCGTGTTGCAGTTTCACATAATGTAATTTGTCTGAATGATGATTGTCTAGGCAAACATATGGTTTCAGGATCTGCATAGCATCAGAAGGCACTGAGGGTTTTAATGGCAGTTCGTTTTAGGGAGATTGCTTTTGTAAAAACCATTGGCACAATGCACTTCCAGGTACAAATCTTGAGCATTTGACACACAGACAGAGGCCTATTAGTATCTTTGTGACCTCCTCAATGAGACCCAGGCAGAAAGAAAGTCCTCCATTTCAGGTGAGCACTGCCATCAGATCAGAGGCACACACACTCTCATTTCAGCAGTTATGTAACTTCCTTTTGCTGCACACTGTACTATGCATCACGAGGGTTCATGCAATCTCTACCCATTCGTGTCACTTTTGAGTTTGCAGATTCTGTGACGCCCATCTTTGGTTGGTAGCACACCCGATTGGCTTTTGTACTGGAGGGCGCTGCTGAAATTTCTCCAGAGACACTCTCAGCAGGACCAGAAATGGGCCAGGTCAGAGTGTAGAAAGCTAGTCTTCGGCACTCTGGCCCCAATATGCCGACCTCTGCATTTATTGGCGCCTCCTCAAACATAGCTATGTAACATTCCAAAGGAAATAAGCTGATGGTCTCCTTAGGGAATTCAGTCAAAGTTTCTTTCTTACAAAAAAAAAACATGGTGAAAGGTTCAAGTTCTTAAAAAATTCCGCTTATTTTCCCATTGAAATCCCAATCCCACCATGAGCTAAAGTAAGTAACAACACTGTGCCTCAATGGAACGGCACAAATCATATTAACTGTTGCAAGGTTTTTAAGCATGGCTGCATATTCCATTTAAAAAATATATTTTTGGCAAATTCCACAAAAGCAATTAAATGTTTCTCTCCTTTTTGTTGCTAAGCTGCCTAAGACAAAAGGTGAACGCAAACAATAATGGTAAACCAAGTCCTGTAGTTTAGTGCCTCTTGTCTGTGATGTGGGCTGCTCTTCACAGCATGCTTTGTAAGATGACACACTGCTTGGCCCTTCCTATCCCCTCCCAGTCCTTGGACACACATCCGGGCTGATCCTCACACCACAAACTCTGGGATTTCCTCGCTGGTGAGGTCCAGGGAGAAGTACTTGCTGGTCCTTTTGATGGGGAAAGCGGAGTTGTCGCGGATGCCGGCGCACTGCTCAGCCAGCCCGTGGTACCCGCCATCACTGAGCTCTGGGCCACAGCCGAAGGTATAGCTCTGAGCGGTGTCCTGGCACAGCTCCGCCCACTGTAGACAACCCTTGTGGTACAGCCTCACGTCATCCAGTGACTGGCTGTGGCGGTCTGTTGACGTCTGCGGCTTTCTGCATACCGTCTGTGGACAACCGGCCAAAACAGGAAAGCCAGTCAGCACAGAAAAAGTGGCAAATGAGCCCTGAAACTGGGTCCTGATTAGTAAAAGTAAGCAACTATTTGGGGTTACAAGGTTTCCTTGTGCATATATTGTGATAATGTGAATAACAAATCCATAATGTACTTATGTATGTAATACTTTTTTTGCTCCATCTGTGTTAAAAACACCACAGCCAGCAGTATCTCCGATACCTAAATAACACTGATGGCTTCAATAAGCATCAATAAGAAGTGGGCTCACTTTTTGATCTGAACAGCAGTCAGCTCACTCACCTGAGGGAGGGACTCGATACTCTGGCCACGTAGCTTGACGACTGTCTCTGAGGAGCTGGAGGTGGAAGAGCTAACATCCTTCACAATGAGCCCTGTGGTGAGAGGAATCATATTTTAGACCAAGCCAGACACAATATAGCCGCAATCACATAGATAGCAGCCACCGGCACAGCCGATCACCAGAGAAGGTCAGCGCTCCCCAAACTTCTCCCATTTTTGCCTGAGCATTGTGTGCTCGATCCTCACCTGAGTAGCCATTTGTCCGTCCTGATGTCAGCATGTCCTCTGTTATGTGAATACACAGGTCCTGGCTAAGCTCCAGAGCCAGCTCATGGAGCTCTTCGTAATCCTTGGGGTCGTCAACCAGCATCTCGATCTCTGGAGTAAATACGGAGGGAAACTGAATTTAATCCAGACACACTGAAACATCTCAAAGCTTCCTAGGTCTAATAGGATGGCACATCTGGGCAATGTGTGTTTGTCCTGTGTGTTTGCACTTTCAATCAAATGTTTGTCTAGAAGTGTTCAGGGCACATGGCACTTTCGGCTCACCGTCGTCATCCAGGATGCGCTCTTTGCCCCCACTCTCGATCCCCGAAGTGTGTGAGCTGCCGTGGCTGGCGGTGGAGCTGCTGCAGGTGCGCAGGGGGTGGTGGGGCGCCTGCACGGCGGTACGGAAGCTGTCTGCTTCGATGCCAGAGGTGTGCGAGCTGCCGTGGCTGGCGGTGGAGTGGCGGGAGAGGCGCTTGTGCCGGGACACGCTCCCTACACTGCTCCCACTGGCCCGGGAACGCTTGTCCAGCTGGTCCATGTCCAGCTCCAGGGCGTCACTGATGTAGGACTCGCGGTACTGCTTCTTTTCTGCACAGATACCGCCAGCGCAGTTACATATCTCACCTTCCTGAACGTCCATAGCAGCCCTGTGTCCACTCAGGCAGACTTGGCTGTTCAGTAACATGAGACACGGGTGTGTGACAGGCTAGCAGGTGGGGTACCTTCATTCTCCTCCAGCCGGCGGACCTGCTTCAGCACAGGCTGCAAGTTCATGTAGAGCCGGTGGCTGTTGCTGAGCAGCTGCAGCAGGTGCCTGGACCTCGTGGGGCAGCCTGTGTAGTAGATCAGCTTCCGGGCCGAGGGGAGCCCATCTGGGAGGATCTCAAACTTCTTCCCCTGTCAAAAAAAGAGAGGTTGACACCAGGTCACGCCCGAGGCCCGGTTTTCACAACCGAAACACCAAGCTTTTCTGCCTGGGTTTAAATATACTCCGCTATGGTGCCTGGATGTACAAAGACAGGACATCTGATTGACCCAAGAATGGGCAGCATTTACAATAAACGCAGCTCTTATGTAGATGAAACCAAGCACATACTACATTAAAGACAAACTTTTGGAGGTTTCATATTTTCGAAGCCAAGGTGTGCAAGTAGAAGTTGAAATTGATTAGGGAACAAAAGTCCCAGTAAAATTAAATATAGAGGGTCACAGAGGAGAACAACATGGAAAGAGACATTTGGCAGCAGTTAATAACGGTTTGAAATAGTTTTTTCATTTCAGTTCAAATAATTTTTGCACGGATATGCAGTTTCAAATATAGTAAACAGGGAGCATAAAAACACTAGGTTGTACATTTCCATTACAATCAGACTTTTGTGTTATTTTCCCATTGTCCTGACCGAGGAATGCCACTATTTTTGAGGGCAACTAACTGAAGTCAAAACTTTTATTGTCAGTATAGACAGACACACAGTAATTTCACATTAATCTTTCCTATCCTTCTCTAGTCAATTAATTAAAGCAGCGGTTCCCAACTCGTGGTTAGTCGAGCTGGTAGGGTGAGGAACAGTTAAAGTTTATAAGCAAAAATGTCACCCCGGGTCCGACTCACGGTATGATTGTAGTTCAATTTCACAAATAACTAGATATTTTGACCCATTAATTCTCCTTCCTGGCCTAGGCTGTACTCTAGTTCTGTTTGAGCCACATGCATAACATATTTTGTCTATATTTTATGTCTATATATACACATATACGTATATATAATCTGTTATCCACATTAATTGTTTAGTTATTATTATTAAAATTATGTTAGCTATATGGCTATAAAAAATAGTAACATAACTAGCAAGGAGCTGACTATATAAAAAGATTAGCGAAGATTTTAGTAATGGTAAGTCAGATTCTAATTCTCTTTATTTTAGTACTTGAAAAGTAACTGAAAGTGCATGAACTTGTCAATGCAAATATGCGGGGGGAATTACAATTCAAATAGTTCCTTTGGGGTTTTAATGTCTGTCTTCACAGTTGAATAATAGCATGTGGTGGTACACAAAGCTGTGAACGTTTTGATCCGCCCCTCTGCAGCACTCAAGGCAACATGCCATTGGAAAGGATATAGAGAGAACAGTGTTGCATCGAGTACAGGATAACATTGGTTCAATGTAGTCAAACAATTCCTGACCACACACAGACAACCCAGCGGAACAGCGGGGTGTCAAATGACCGCCCTACAAAACGCTACATTGTCCTCCACACGTTCTTAACATTATCGTGCTGCCCTTGGCTCTCAGGACGCATCACAGCTGTAAAGGATTGCCTTTTCCGCTGCCTGTGGTGTGCAGAGGACCTACCGCACACAGCTACAGGGCCATACCCTAACCCCTTAGGTCCCGCCCACCACTATAACCACGCACTAACTGGGGTAAACCACGCTCATGCTGCCATCACCAATCCCGCAATGGTAATCCTGCCTGAAGGGGAGCTTGGCCAGGCCTTGCTGGAGGAGTTTCACCTCCTCCTCCTACCCTTTCTCCCTTTCCCCGTCACAACATCTGGCGTCCGCTTGTCTCCCTGGCTCTCCCGCTCTAGCCAGCAATGACGTCCACATGGGTGGAGGCAGCTCGTTTTGGGAGACGGGTGGGACAGCCCTTGGAGGCCCCGCTCACACAATAATCAAAGCCAATGGGTATTTTCCCCCTGCCATTATCACTAAAATGAATGAACAAATCAGAGACTGCAGAACACACAAACAAACCCTTGCAGAAAGCCCTAAAGGCCTGCATTAGGACTTGTTTTGTCTGAGTCTCACAGAAAGGAAAGCTTCTCTAAAATACGTACATGTTCCTTTAGAAGGAAACATTTTGTGCTGTACACAATTACCACCGTATTCATTCATTCGTAGTTCTTCTGTCAGCTTGATAAAGTCTGTAAATCAAGGTACAAGAGTGAGCAGTTCTGAAGTCTGAACGGTCAGCTGCAAGGCAGCAGTGGTTTGTTCCCTTTTCATGAGCCGCAGTCCATGCATGCGTAGCAGAACTGGCTGGTCAGTAAGGAGATGCTGAGCTCTCTCTCTCTCTCTCTCTCTCTCTCTCTCAGCACTAAGCTCCTGGCGGTGGACTGACAAGTCCTGATTTCCACAATTCCTCCACAACACTTCAAAAATATTATGTTGCGTCAACTACAGCACATCCCATGACTAAATAGCAAAATTGTTCTCAGCTAAGTTTTTCAAAATCTGACGAGCAGCAAGTTTTTTGTATTATCAGGTCCAGACGAAGGGGCTCCCACTCACCACAAACACCAGCTTGCCCACGTTGGTCCATGGAAAATCATACAGCAGTTGTCTAACAGCTCCCACGTTCTGGAGGAGAGATAATTCAGCGATTTGTCCCTGGTTAAGGATGTGTTGATATGCCCACTGAGTGAGCCACTTATCAAGAAATGGATATTCATATCTGTCAGTGCTCCCTACTCACTGATTCAGCTTAACGTACATCTGCACACTGATGCTGTACCTGAAAGATCTGGATTCCGCGCAGCGTCAATCCAAGAGTTAGAGAGGCCTCCACTTCTTTTTTATCCTGAAAAAAAACAAACAGCTTCCAACATGATGGTCCTTCTTAAACGGAGGCTTTAAAACATCAGTCAAGCCATAATTCTACTTCATAAATCTACTTCAGTGGCCTTTTGCCAGCTTATTTTAATTCACCCACTGCCCTGTGCAATAGGAGCGGATCCCATTTAGAGAACTCAAAGAAAATATTCAAAAACCGGTGTTCTCAGTGGACCTATTTCCAGGCTAAGGCACTGCTTAAAAGCATACATCTGTGTCCGCCAAAACATCTTGCCGAGGATCTCCCTTAATCTTGCTCGCTAGAGGCCATTCAAACATCTCCCCCTTCCAAGCCCTCCACTCACTTTGTACAGCCTGTAGTAGTGTACAGTGACGTCGTCCAGCTGAGCAGACTCCTTGATGTACTTAAGGTGGGCCTCAGAGGCAGTGAGGGCGAACTGGTCCTTGTGCATGTTGGGAATGTGCCTCAGGATATAGTCCCGCCCTCTCTTGGCAATTACCTGGGAAGCAGATGCTGACATGAGCCACTTACATGTAGGTTCACATCCAGTGGTGGTCTGGAGAATCCACGAGGAGCGCACACAGACACTGGCGTGAGAGGGGTCAAGGACCCAATTAAAGGGAGCGCTACAGTTTCAGAAGCTGTGAGGAGATCATTGTGTTTCCTATGCATTGGCTGTAAATATAGGTCACTGAAGGAAAACTTTCAACATCACTGGAAGATGTAGCAGTGGTTGAGTTATTGGTCTTTGTATTTTGTATTATTCTAAGCCAGGCTACATATGTATGTAAGTAAGCTTAATTAAGTATGGCTGTTTCCCAAACTGAATTAAACCGATACTCAATCCTGGAGAGTGAAACTGGCCTGGACCGCAGTGGTTTCCATGAGTCACACTGGACACCTACTTCAAAAACAGTCCCCAGTGGCACTCGGGATAATCGCCTTATCCCAATCTCACAACCAGGAAATGGAAGTTAAAAGCGGGAAAAGGGGGTATCAAACGGGTTTGTACGGGGGTATGTGCTGAAGCATACACGAGTGTCCTCTTCCTGGGCATTTCCTCCCAGAGTAGCCGCGTGTGCCACTTCCCGGTACTAAAATAAAACGGGTGCCCTAGTTCCCACAGTCCCGCCTGTGCCCAGCGACCGAGCTTCTCAAGTAGTTCGACTGGAGTGATTAACGAGAGCAGACCTGAGAGCTCGTTGGCCAAAATTAAACCGAGGCAATGCTGGGTGTCTGCAAGTGCACGAGCCCTTAGAACTAGCACACCTGGGGATTTTGTGACTTGATTATACACCAACAGCCTGAGGGGATCATATTTGCCGTCATGAACACTGTAAAAAGGATTGATTGAATCTGTAGTTCAGTTAAATGCTAAGCTGTAGTCTCACTACTTTTGCCTTCATCCTCACACAGACATAAATCAGGCACGCTAGAAATAACTGGTACATTCAAATACTACTCTCAAGTCTGCAGTAATAAACGACACACTTATTTACCCAGCAGCGTTGGGCATATTTACAATATGTATATTTAGAAATCATAATTAGAATCTTGAAAACTTGAAAATCTTGAGTGCCCAGAGATGAGACAGCACTTTTCTAGCAGCAAAAGATAAAAGTGCAGGACCCAAAAGCTTGGCACACCACCGAAGAAGGTTTACATGTGGGGTGGTACTCACCCATGGCGGAAAGTAGGCCTCAGGCTCAAAGTACTTCCCAAAGTGTTGATTCCGCTTGAAGTTGCCCAGATCTGCCTGCAGGGCAAAGGCCGCCAACAGGAAGTAGGCCTCCTCCCTCTGGACACACTGGGACAATAGCACCTGTTTCCTCAGGTGCCAGTAGTAGTAGTACCTGGCCGACCGGTCACTGCAAGGAAACATCTTTATGTTGATATTGTTCATTTCCTTACCCTACACAACATCCCACTGTATCTTATAAATGGTGTCTAAGTGTATATGCCTTTATGTACAGTGGACCTTATTTATTATTGAAAAATGTTGGGAAAATTGTATAATCTAAAAAGAAGTCCAATTGCTTACCTTATTAGCCTTCCATTCTCCACATAATATTGAGCTCTGAAATGTATGATCATTGGTGGGCCGAACTGGTCAATTCCCTGTTAACGTTTTGCAGAAAATATTGATTCATTAAATGTTGAAAAAAGGCATAACCCAAATGTACTTGAGAATGGCAAGCTGTTTTAACATGTAACCCCTCTGTAGTTACTCTGCAGTTATAATTACCCTACTTGATATAAAAATAAGGGGTGAGAAAAATATCCTAAGGAATGTTTTTATATGTATCACGAAAATGAAATATTTTTATTTATCAGAAAAGCTCATTTTTAATATGCATCATACTTTTTGCAAACTTTTTGCATTATTTTCTTTTGAATAACACAAGGGTGTGGTTATTTAAATTCTGTAAATATTTTGAACACAAAAGCATTGCTTTAATGAAGATATCACAGTATATGTAAGTGCTGTGTTTTTGTTGGGGTTTTTTTAATGTCACAAACAGTATAAAGTAAAAATTTAATAGCTTTTTCTAAATTACAAAACAAATATCTGAAACCATGTTCATACCACCATTATCAAATGGATAAAGGATTATTTAACTGTGACCATTTGCAATACTATTTTGGACATAGATAATTCTGTTTTTGATATTAAAAATGTAAATTTTGACGACAAGTTGAATTATTCCAAATTTGAGTTGTTTAAATAAATAGAAATGTTAAAGGAGGCTTTCATAGAAATTAATAATGAAAGAGTTTGATTCACAACAAGGATCAACTGAATTGCTGTTCAGAAACAGGAAAAATGACTGAGTTGCTGTAATATGAAGAACTGGAATAACAACTAGTCAAAATTTAATTTCAGTAGAATTGGTTTCAAACGGTTGTAATCCGCATTGGACATTTTTACTAGAAAAACCAAGGAATTGATCAAATTGGTTTGCTATACTGAGGTGCATTTCACTAAGTAATCAAGTATAAAATGTAAAAATTCAAAATTTTTGCTTACTTTACTGGCCTCCCTCTTCCACTCTTTGGGGCAGTACTTTGACAGTTTCTGGCTCAGCTCCATGTACACGTGCTCATTATCTATAAAGAGATTCAATCAAGGTTACCAGGACATATGGAGTCACTTCACAGGGAGAAGCAGTCCCAAAACATTACTGAATTGTATGCCAAGAGTAGTACCAGCTGAATCTAAGTATTTCTAATACTGTCTCAAAGAACCATTTTCAGACCACCCATGGTTTTTAATTTTGCTCCCAACTTCCTGATGGTCGCATTGTTTATTATTTAGACTTCCCATTGGTAAAGCATGTTTAGAGCCACAGCCATCAAAGTATTCCCTAATGAAAGAATGGTTTCGTTGTTCAATAAAACTCAGTGACTGCAAAGCTATTACAGCACTCCATATGCAGCCATCTGCTGTATAAGGTTTTAGCAGGACATAATATCGACATTCTGTTGATTAAAATGTTTATTGTCACCAATCAACCTCGTGCCATATGAGCTGATCCCATTTAGAGAAAATATTCCAAATCTGGTGTACTCAGTGGTGATTTGTGGTTGTGGACTCTGTTTTACTTAAAATATTGCACCAATTCAAACAAGAAGCCCAGGAATGTCCTTCAATAGGACATAGCAAGTAACTGTTTAATACACATATGATGCTGCTGGTGGTCTAGTGGTTAAGGTAACATGGCTTGTGACCGAAAGGTTCTGGTTCAAGTCCCACCCCAGCTGTTGTACCCTTCAGCAAAGTTCTTCACCTGAATTTCCTCAGTTAAAATATCCAGCTGTATAAGAGTGTGAACCTGTGTACCTTGCTACAGATAAGTGTCTGTCTGAATTGATGGACAGTGATTGGCTAACATTCCACTCACTTATCTGCGATATATTACCCTGGTCTGCTGTACACCTTCCCCAACTGCCATCACAACACCTACACAGGTAATAAACACCTTTGCAGCAATCAGAGGACAAAATGTAAGAAATTACAGAGGGGGTACAATACATTCTACTTATG
>JAOVYW010016643.1:3761-35487 GCA_025775045.1 Hiodon tergisus | reverse complement strand
TATTCATGAAATCATTAAATAAATCACATTTACTATCATCAGGGTGGATGTTGATTTCTCTTAAGGGGCTGTTCCCCATATATCCAATGATCCAAAAGTAAATTAAACACAGTTAACTAACATAAAGTCTTACTGAAAACTTACTGCTTTGAACTGTTCTCTCTGATCTCCTTTTTTTTGAAGATTCTGGATAAATGCTGGTAGTGGCTTTACAGCTTGCCAGCCAAACCAAAACATAAACATGCCAAAGAATGAAGTGTGTAGACGCGATACAATCAAGTCGTCTGATGACGTCAACGAGTTCTGAAGATGGATAGACAGAGAGAGAGAGAGAGAGAGAGAGAGAGAGAGAGAGAAAGATGAAGAGAGAATGTGATGAGAGATGAGAGACGTGGGGGAAAGAATTAGCTGTTGGGGATAGCACTCACGATGTGGGTGCTTCCGACACCTGGCGGTCTTGTCCTTTGTGGAGTTGTTATGGACTGCTTGGAGAAGGGGGGCTGATGTGTAAAACCTGCCATCTTAACTCATGTTCCTTTCCACTGACCCACCCCTATACCCCTCCCCACCACTGCCACCACCAGCTACCCTCACCCTACACACCCCTTCAGGGCCCCTCTGGCTTGTTTAAGCTTCCCTGAACTGGAGAAATGCGCTGGCAGTCAGTGCGGTAATGAAGATGAATTGGGGGGGAATGCTGCTCCTTCCTGCTCAGATTAAGATCTGGCTGATGATAAATGTGGCCGGCAGGCCACTCCGTAACTGGATAGGCCCCGTACATGCTGGATGAACTTCAGCTGACAGAGCTCTTGCCCTGCACTGATGAGACTTTCCCCCCCGGCCGAGGCCCTGCATGCCATGCCATGTCCTGTGCTCTTCTGCCCCAAGCTCCCTCAGCATCCCAACCCCTTTTAGGTAAACCTAATGCCACTGCTGCCAGTGCACTTCACTGGCTAATGCACAAAATGGTCACAAATCCACTGGTGAAATGTACTTTCAGATAAGATGGCATCTTGGTTCACAGCTTGGGCCAGTCAGAAATCATTTTCAAGAGGAAAAATGCAAAAATTGTTTTTTGAGAGGAATGCAACTACCACCTATGCTCAATTTATATTGAACAACAGGGAAAAACTAATGACATCTCTCCTGGAAATGCGTATGAGTATTCAGGAGTAATACAGTAACAAAGGAGTGTTTTTGTTAAAGGATAGCTGATTAAATAAAAATTGTCCAAGACACACTAATAATCTCTTTGTTCTGCTCTCAATCCATTGTGCATCAAGACTCAATTGGGTTGAGGACCATGATCACTTACTATAGTTCCTGGGCCTAATTCCAGTATTGTGAGGATCCTTCTTTCCTCCCATTCATGCATGCTTGTGTATGAAAGGGAAGGAATAGTTCAGCACCATCACTTTTATCTGTGGATGTTTGCAATTTTGGCTGTCAATATCTAACCAAGATGAAAATTAATTACTGTATGATAGATTGAGTAATTATTTATTGTTCTTGGGTCAATTTGTGATGATGTATCAACTTTGTTTTATTTATTATTTCTTTCAAGGCTTACCGGGGTGTGATCAACCATGAACGAATTAACAAAATGGAATTCTGATGGAGTCTGTGGGAGATGGGGCATAGTTACTTGTACAAACAACACCCTACTTACTATGTCGTCAGCAGAGAGTTTTGAAATCATTGACTGATTTTAGCTGTTGATTAGCAGAGATATAGGTATCAGAGAAGAGGTGGTTTGACACAGCGGTTGGGAAAATTGTGGGGTCATGAGAATTTATGTGTGTATATACAGTGGCATGAACAAGTATGTGAAACCCTTGGAATGAACTGGTTATCTGCAGTAATTTGCCATAAAATGTGATCTAATCATCATCTAAGTCACAACATTAGACAAACACAATGTGCTTAAGCTGATAACATACAAACAATTCTAATTTCTCATGTCTTTATTGAACCCATTAAACATTCACTGTGCTGGAGGAAAAAGTGAACGCTTGGAGTTAATAGCTGGTCGAACCTCCTTTGGCAGCAATGACTTCAAGCAAGCGCTTTTGGTAGCTCTGGATCAGACCTGCACAATTTTCAGGAGGAATTTTTGACCATTCCTCTTTACAAAACTGCTTCAGCTCAGACATGTTTGTAGGATGTCTGGTGGGAACAGCTCTCTTGAGGTCATTCCACAGCATCTCTATGGGATTAAGGTCTGTTCTCTGACTGATCCACTCCAAAAGGTGCATTTTCTTTTTCTGAAGCCAGTTCCAGTGATGTCTTGTATGTTATCAGCTTAAGCACATTGTGTTTGTCGATTGTTGTGACTTAGATGAGGATCACATCACATTTTATAGCAAATTACTGCAGAAAACCAGTTAATTCCAAGGGGTTCACATACTCTTGCCACTGTATATATAAATGAATATATTCTGCTTTTCAAAAAAATAAACCTGATATAACAAATAAGCAAAGTCAAAGATTAATACTGCAAAAATAATATACATATTATAATTAGTCATATTATAGTTGGGGTCATATAAAGTTTTCTGATACTTATATTGGGTAGTGTGGAATAATGTTTCAAATTACTGCTGTAATATCTAAAATGTCCTATAAATGTCAGGCATTGGCGTGATAACAAGAATGGTTTGACCAGGGCAGAGTTCTACAACACATGGAAATAAAGATTTAAACAAACACCATTTACATAAAACAATAAAAAAACAATAAAAACGTATCCTCTGGAGCAATACAATCATAAACTCATACATAAAGATGAAGGAAGGCATCCTCACCTGAACAACATGTGCCACATGGTGCCTCCATCAGAGGCCTTGCTGGATAAAGATGAAGAAAGGCATCCTCATCTGAACATCATGTGTCTCTGGGCTGGCCGGATAAAGATCACAGATGACTTGATCTTTCTTTATGACTATAAAAGGGATGAGAGTAAAAATATTGACCAAGAATGCTTTAAATAGTTCCATACATGATGTAACAAATTATATTTATCTTAAAATCTGCAAAATGCTAGTAAAATATGAAGCTAGACTGTGTGGGAATTGTGGGCTTGTTAAGTAAAACAACTGAAGGATTATGACAGAATTTTAGCTATTTTTGCTGTTTTTGTTTATATGCTAGCTAATGTATTTTCCTATTTGTAGACAGCTCGCTAATTTATTCTACTTTAGGTAATTATTAGACTAGCTGGCAACCCTGACCAGGGCAGTGTCTCTCTGTGTTGATTCTGCTAAGATTTAGCGCATCAAGCTCTGAAAAATATTTGTTTTTAGAGCATTCTCTGGATAAATACAGGGAGCCTGTTATTTAATTTAAAAAAATGTATAATCATAAAATAATATAGACATAAAATAATCCAAGTATTAAAAAATAACACGAAATATGTAAACATTCATAGCAGTGCAACGTGTGGCACACAGGAGTTCTGACTGTGTGGGTGGGCATGGACTAGGAGCACTCTGGGAAGCGTTAGAGCTTCTTGATGCGCACTTATGTCATCTTTCAACAAAATAATTATATGTTTGAAACATTTATAAACACTTAAAGACGTAAATATTTATCTCCTAAATACATAACGTTGGGGAAAAGGCATTTAATATTTTGGCCTGAAATTTCAGAGATTGAGACTTGAGAGATGACTCTAGAATGAATCTGGAAAGAAAATGGCAGCATTTTTTATTAGATCTGGGATAACAAATAATATTTAGCTTAAATACTAAGGAAGACAGCCAATTTACCAATATAGAAGCTGCCTTGACCTTTTTAGAACATCTAAGAATTTTCAGAACACCTTTTTATTTATTTAGAGATCTACATTCAAACATATTGGGTTGGGCATAATACTTCTATGCTACTACCAAACCACAGCAATGTGTATATTATTCTGAGGGAATGCCAATCAGATGTGCACCTAAAGAAATAGATTCACAATGCGTTCATTTCAGCATTTGAAGTAAGAACACTCAATCAATCCAGAGCATTCTCAATCCTTAAAGACAACCTTCCAAGCATGTGACTGAATGTAATTGAAAATGATTGCTCATTCTTTCTAATAGAAAAAGAGCTTAGGCCATGTCAGGAAAATGTGCCCCACCTCATTGTACCACTACCAGGACTGTTCCATTGGAACCAGCCACACATATGACCGTAGAATGTCGCCACGCATGGAGAATTTAGTCAAGGATGACTTAATGTGTAATTAAGGAACATGGTTTAGGGTGGAGAATGCCCAGTCCTGGACTGACTATTTGTAAATTTTAGGTTGAAAAGGTGAACCTTTGTGGCACTATAAACTCATTAAATAAAATCACCTGGGACCATTAAAAACTGCGTCATTCATTTTACCTAATTATTTCACAATGATGTCCTGGGTGAAGAATACCTTTTGACTTCCAGACTGTGTGTTCAGCCTAAAGGATTAAAAAAACTGTAACTTCTATTGTGTCACCTTCATTTGGTTCCTGGCATCTCTTGGAAACTCTGGTCCTGATTTTGTCTTACCAATACACCATTACCTTAGACATTGCCATAGATCTCGGAAATCAGAGGCCAAACATGTTGGACATCAGAGGCCATAGAGGTAGGAGGTCATTGCTCCTATTTTCTGATTTTTTATTTCAAAGGAACTTTTGGATTTCATATCCAAATCTCAGACAGCAGTAAAAATAGGATAATCTAAATAGGCTAGATAGAAATCCTAGGCAAATGTATGATTCAGCAGAATACACCAAATAAATAATTAATTTGGCAATTAATTAGTTGGCAATTCGTATAGTTAAATACCAAGATTTTACACAATTTTAAACATTTATTTAAATGAATCAAAATAAAGATTCCAGCAACCTATCGCTGAGTTCGGTACCCTAACCAGTATGTAACTTCATTGAGCCTGCTAAAATGATTATCTATTATCCTTATTTGGTTCTAATCCAAATTAATTTACATAAGTTACAAAGTCATTATTTTCCCACTTACACAGCTGAATAATTACTGAATACAAAAATACTCAGTGCTCCTTGGATTTGAACCCGCAACCCAGCCATCATATTAATGTACCACTGCTTTGATTAGCCTGATCATAACTCATAATTCATTGGTCATCACCAAACAAAACCTCTTTGTAATACCAAGAATAATACAAGGCCATAAAATGTAATAAGATTTTTATAATAAGAATGAGAATAAGTGAGAGAATTCCAACTGACTTTAAGTGCCTATGATGTTTTTCCTATGATGTTCCAGTTACCTGCCTGTAAAAAGAAAAACTATTGCAGATCTGGCCTGGTTTGTATTCTGACTGGCCATAAGGATCCTACACCTAAGGCAGGTGGAGAGTCAGTTAAGGGTCTGGTAAAATCCGTCTTGATGAAGCTCATGCAATCATTGGTACGACCAATGGTAAAATTAGCAACGAAATGACAGAGGCAACAACACAACGCATTCAATAAACAAAAATTCAAGGATTTCTATCGATATATTAATATGATATATTTATATGAACATCTGTTTAAAAATAAAGACATCGTTTACACACGATACACAAGCAAGCTGGAGAAGAAAAAAATTCATCCACTGATCTCGGAATCGCTGTTGAAGGCACCTGTCAGCGCAGAGAGTTCTAGTTATCCAGTCCACCTCAGCGTTTCCATGCCTTGTAATTGATATGAAAGATATGTGAAAATATATTTTCTGCACATTTATGAAATAATGTCCATAGTGCATGCTTGCCTTCAGAAAACAAATATTACAGCTTGCTCTGTTTTAAATACACCAGCTACCATTGTTTGTTTCAGGCTTTAAAGAGAAGTAGTAAATCCAAAATCCATTTTAGGTTTTAGACAGGGTGTCATGTCCATCTTTGCAGGATATGTATGTCATTGTACATATCCAGTTCATTTGCGACTTTTCCTCGAGTGCCAGTGCTTTGACATAAGTCTTGACTATAGTATGTCACATTCTGCAGTCAAACAAACAAGATGCTGAGTGATGTCATGTATACACTCTGATAAACAAGCCAGTAGTATTTCAAAGAACTTAAGTGGTGTACATACACAGAGCTGCTGCACCATGACAGTATTTTTCTTGAAAAACTTCGTTGGAAGTGCTCCAGAAGGTTTTGCCCTTTTCCGTATGAAAGTGAAAAAAAACCCCACAATAACAATTAAACAATCCCCTCGTAAAACACTCATCATAGCAAAAAGACTTTAAAAAACAGGGAAGCATTCACAGTTGCAGTCCATACTTCTATAATCCAAAACAATACAAAGTGGTAGGTTTTCTGAGCCTGTTGTGCACGAAGTCTGGAAAAGGGGCTCAGTGGAAAATATGTTGTTATAGTATTTCAATGAAAGTCATGCAACAGGAAATGGGGACCGTGGGTGGAGTCTGGGGAAGTGACGCAAGGGGTGGACTCCATATCCCAGAATGCCATAGCCTGAAGGGAAGTCCTGGGGACAGGATGGGGGAAAGGGTCAATCTCAAGTGTGGTCCAGCCAGTCAGCGCGTTTGGGGGCCTTGCAGGTGTGGATGTCCACAAATTCCTCGCAGTCCTTGCACTCCACGGCACAGCACCACTTGAACTTGCACTCACATTTGGTGATGCGCTTGACACGGGTGGTATCATAGCCCCGCCCGCAGCACATGACTTCACAGCCGTCTGTCCCTCGTGACAGTTTGTTGCACACGCGTCCTGCGGTGCCCAAGGAACCTGGGGGAAACAGAACGTGTTCAAAGGTTTTTGTGTCTTTTAGTGTTTGTATGCAGGTTTGAATAATATCAGGTAGGATTATCTCAGCCTGAGCAATACACTAAATAAAATAATAGTTTTTTTTTCACTGGAAAAACTGCAAAAAGCTCTGGTCTTAAATTTGTCTTATCATTTTTCATAGAAGACCTTAACAAACAGATGTGAAGCTCATATGATTGAATGTGAGATAGGAGGATATGAACAATAACAATAATATTTTTTTTTTTAATTTGGGTTATAAATTCCTGTGACATGACAACTAATTTGGGAAAGTAGCATGAGTAGCATAGAAGCACATTCAAGGTAAGCTATAGGACCCCAGGCATGCAATCGACCTAACAGACCCATAGGTCAGCTATTGTGTTTTTCCTGGAGTTACTGCAGAACTTAACCTCTCAACGGTCACTCGCCACTCATATATACACTAAGTGGAGTGAGATTAGTGGGTATAAACAATTCCATCTTTGAAAATGCAGTGACATTACAGCATGCAGTTTTAAATTATTCGCTATGTTGTAATAATACAAGCTGCGGTGTAATACAAGCCACTCACATGTAAACCTTCAAGGTAGAATGGAGAGACAAAGATTAGCTGGGGAAAGAATGGTAGCCTCAAGGGCCACTGAGACGGTAGATGTGAAAATCCAGATACCTCTTTTCTTTTGTTTATTTCTCTTTTCTGTAGTTATGTTTAGCATGTTGTGTCATTGTGACTACAAATGTGAAATCTGCAAGCTGACTTGGTTCCTTAGTCTTAGTACAATAAATATGTTTCCCCCTTGAGAGTACCCATGCTAAAGACCCAGTTGACCCTGTGCAGCACCTCTGTGACCCACCTGCCGCTTTATCCATGAGGCAGTAATCAGGTGAGTTCTCGACGTACACCAGGTCATTCTTGGTTGCCTTCCTGAAGTCCTTGTTGGCTGCTGCAAAACCTGTGCCATCCTGGTTCATGGTGACCTCGATGGCCCCATTGTACTTCTTTCGGAGGTAATCCCCGGTCTTGCGGAAGTCTGACATTGCCAACCAGCAAGTGCGAAGTTCACAGGACCCGCTAACTCCATGACACTTGCACTCCAGCTTCATAAAGCGCTTTACCGCCTGTGGCAGAGAGGTATGCTTTCAGTCAATACTCTTTGGGTATGTTATTTGTATTTGGTTTTTTAAATCCTGGATTGGTATGTTCCAAAAAGGACTTACCATATTCACTGCAATAAAAGTTTACAATAATCTAACATAAAAGTGCCTTCTGCTATGTATTTATAGATATTGTAATCTAATAACCTTTCAAGCTATGAAGGAAAACCATGAAGTATCAGAATGGGTGTAAGAACTAGCTACTGATTAAATGCGAGTGAAGACAGAATCACAGTTCTGTAACACTGGCAAGTTGACACTAGTTTCAAACTTTTTAATGGACTGTATTTATAGTCCAGTAAAGCCTATACACCTCTTAAACATTGCTCAAAAACATAAATAGAAACATACTGCATTCTGTATGAGAAGAGTCTAGGACAGTAACCCAATGCTATGATATAAAACAAATGGACATGAAAGTGCTTCTTGTAAATTATGCATGTATGTTTGCCAGCCTGCTAATTGGGTGTACTCTTCTAAATCTATGATTAAGGTATCTGGAATGTATACTTTTTTCTATGCCCTCCATTAGTTGCACCATATTGGACAATCATTTTAAATGAAGACTCTTTTGTCTGATTTTATTGAGTTAGGTCCCATGGCCCAACTTAATGATCGGATACAACATCATATGCAATCAGGCATTCGCAGAGCGCCCTCACCATTCTTCCACAACGGTTGTTGTGCAAGTTCATGAGAGCACGGGCATCCCTGACTGTTCTCTCCCTGGCATCCACAAAATCCTTGGCGAACTTGATCCCGTAGTTGATGTTATCGCTGCAACCGCCCCAGTCAAAGTCCCCCCGATCATCTCTGGCCCTACCCCTCTTGTGGGGGTCACAGTTGCAGATCTTGAGCTCCCCCTGGCTGCATGCCCTAGTAATGGCATAGACGACTCCAGCCGAGGAGATAGCGTACACAAACGCGGCTTCGCGGCTGCCTACAGTGACAGCAATGACACAAAATATGAGTTAAAAACATTTTACAATATGTAATTGCATGCATGCTTAAATGCCCTCTTTGTAAAACACAATTGCATTTTTATTCAATATGGATGTACAATGTCCTGTATAATGCATTTATCTGATGAAATTATAAAATAAAATCATTTTAAAAAAAATGTTAAAGCAGTTTTCATGTTCTCCCTGTGTTTGCATTTGTTTCCTCTGGAAATATATGTTTCCTCCCATTGTTCAAAGTCTTGCAGGGTAGATGGATTGGCGACTGCGAAATGGTGATTGTGGCTGTGTCTGTCTTTATGACTCCTTGTAAAGATTTTAACAATTTGCTCATAATGATTAAATTTGGTCTGGGAGAGGGATCAGCTTAGGGAATTTATTTTTACCCAGACTATTATATCCACCCCCCCCCCCACCACCCCCCCATCTATCTCTCTCTCTCTCTCTCTCATCCTCTCCCTCTCGTAAGGATGAAGGGATTCAAGGTTATTAGGTCTGTGTTGGCCCTTTGCCTTATCCCCTCCACTTCATAAACTGAATCTGTACGAGGGTGATATGTCATGGAATAGGGCTTTGTCTGGCCTTCAGGAAAATCTCTCTAAATATTTACATATCCTATTACTGTTTATATATGACTGTGTGGAGGTATCTCCCTGTTAGCCGCCTTGTTTTGGGAGATCATCAGCTCTCGCAAACTTCAACCACTCAATATAGATAATGGAGATGAAGGCCTTCTGTGGCTTACTTCACGGTATGCACAATTAAAAACAACAAAAAAATTGCACAGAACAATCTATGATAACCTGGACAAAAATAATTAACTCTATTTTAAACAGCTGGTGAAAAAGAGTGATAATTATAACATACTGTAAGTATCATGTAGTTCTATTGTAATCTGTAATAGTTTACACATAGACTTTACAGATTTTTCTTTTTACAATTGCCAAATTCATAATTCTCATTATTCATAATTATTTTATTTCCAAAAACTATGTGACACTCCATCCTGTCTCATTTACTCATTCCGAATGTTGAATGTAACTAAATGAGCTATCCGAAGTTTGAAAACTATCATTCATTGAGTTGCCTTCCATAAAATTTGAGAGCAAATAATAGCCTGGAATTTAGTGAGCAATTATAGATTCCATGCTTCCAGTCTGAGCCAATGGCTTTATAACACATAATACAATATTGGTATCAGATTTGCAATATTTGACTAGTGTGAAGAAAATCTTGGCTCAGGATTGAAGCATTGGTTTTTCTTGGAGTAGAAATTGGTTGTGTTATATATATAAACTGCACGCACCCTGTACTGTGATCAGAGACAGCTGCGATAAACGAACCCATTTTATTTATTGGTATTCATTTGGCGCAGCATGTGAAAGTGACGGTGGAAGGGGGCTAATAGGAGTCAAAATGTCGCTCATTTACTTATTTTGTTTCTTGTTCATTATTTGTTGTCTTAGCCGTATTTTAAAAATGTAGTTGTTGACACCCTACATTTACATGTACACAGTAATTCGAACATTGTGATTACTCGGATTAAGATTGACTAATATTCCTATCGTGGTTACATTATTAGTGAAAGCAACTATCTGCTAACAATCTAGTTTACTTGACAATACCATATACTCTGAATGGAGCGTTAGGTTTCAATCAGGTTTACACCAGGTTACAACAAACTTTCCTTAGCCTTGGCGTAGAAAATCATTAAGATATTTTTGAACGACAATATCCGATCGCAATGAGCTCCGTGCATGGGTCAAATGTCTGCCAACATGTCCGCATTGGTGTATGCTGTTTTAATATTATACAACCTTCAAGCTATTGTCCTGGAAAGTTTTTTTCAGAGAATATTTTACAATTTCCCCATTACGATGCTTTCTACCAGCAGATTGTTAAGGCTGTCAATAATTTGCGACGGTATCGTTTTTAAAATCCGCATTCTTTAATAGTTCTACAGCTTAACTCTTCTTCTTTTTGATTTTATAGTTTATTTGTCTCGTGCCCTTGTCCAAAATGATTTAAAGTGCAGATTAAAAAACAACAACAACCTCGAACAACAAACAAGACCGTTTATAAATCCGAACTAAGTACTATGCAACTATTATTAATAGTAAATCATTTGTGCCGAATCTTAACTAAAAAGTTCATTCTTCGCTCCATAAACAAAAGCTTCTAATTGCCAAATTGAAGATCGCGTCATGACGTAGTTCATGTTCGTTGCATACATTAACACAAATTACAACCTTGTTCCGAGTAAGAGTTAACTCGGAATAAGGCGTCTTCATGTCCAACTATTCAGTTTAATAGCTCGAAATTCCACGTGCTTATTCCCGAATAAGTCGTTTTACACGGAATACTGGAATAGTCGGTATTAAATTGTAATATTAGGGTGGATGTTAACATAGACCTTTCTTGTGTTGTACAGTTTTTGGCATGTTCAATAAAATTACATATAGTAATTTAGGCTGCCAATTGAGCCTTTGGACTGAGCTCAAACCGGCCTGCAGCAGTGAGATTGGGGAACAAGCATACTCACTGCGCTGCATGACCCGGCCAAAGACCGTGTGGTCACGGTCCAGCGTGCTGCAGTTCCAGCGGTGGTGGCGGAATTGGTGCTGGCATTCTCGGATCCACTCCTTGGCACCCTCACCCACTGACTGCATGAGGTCGGGATGCCTCTGGCACAACTGCCTCTGCTTGTTGACCAGACCAGGGATGTTGTCGCAGATGACCCGTGCCCCCAACGCCCCAATGTACCTGTGAGATTGGACCGACCGAGAGAGTCAGGGAAATGGTGGAAGACAATGTCAGGACTGCGCTGAGGAAAATAGAAGTATGTTGTTGTAAAACAGCAGAGTAACGAGTTTCACCAGGTTTGGAAGCTGCAGAGTTATGATCATTATTGTAGTTATGTTCATTATAGTTGCCAGTGTTTTGGTATATAGTCATTCTGTGTGTGCTAAAGGACTGCGTTCTATTGTGGCTTAACCTGAATACAAACGGTTGTCATCAACAGCAGTATTACCTAATATAAGATATAGTGAGCAGACACATTTCGTATTTTTTTGTTTTACTGTTATACCAAATAAACTTAAGAACTGATTGTTTACAGTATAAATTAAGCTCAAGCTCACCAGGTAATTAATCTATGTGTGGGAGTGAGTGGAGAATAATTAGAATAAGAAAAAAAATACATTTTGTATGCGCACTTGTAGAAGAGATAAATATTAAATGGGGGCACCTTCCCTTGGCTTAAATTAGAGGGAGTTCCAGATAACCCGTCTGTGACCCACAGACTTCAGCTCATTCACACAGCGTTCCTGATAGCAACTCATCGTGGCCACATTCACATTGCACTGGGATGTGAAACAGTTTCCACTCCTCTTATGGCTGTTTCTGTCCCATTCGCAGTAATACTATGTGCAAGGCTCTGTGTTTATTCGCTTGTCAGATCCAAACGACCTTAGTTCTACCGGCCTCAGTCACAGTCTGGAGGCTACACAGTCAGTCCAGAACAGTCTTATCTAAACCATCATGAGGACAACTACGGTTCCCTGACTCAGTAAATTATGATTGGGGAAATATTTATCTCGCATGTCAACTTAACGATAGCTCTCACGTATATGTAATGATTATAGGGGTTTAATCCTTATTCCGAACAAGTATTTTTAAATTGTTTAAAATTTCCAGCATAATAAGTCGGTTGCTCTGCATTATAAGTTTAGGTAGAAGTTCCCTTTTTAAAAAAAAAAGTGATTTGTTAACTGTATTTGGCTTGATGAATTGGAGGTGCTCCATACTTGGTCTCCATGGATTACCACCCTATAGTGCAACTGGAATAAACGGCAGCCCAAAGAAACGCACCCTGTTCACTGGGCGATGATCGACAAACATCTGAAAAAACAGTACACCTGTTCTTGATCTTCATGCAAACTACCGAACTCAAATCACGAAGGTGATTAACTAAATCCTTGACTTCATCATACAAAAGTAGAAAGTTTCCTTGTATCCTGACAGAAACCGGTATTCCAGGACATTTAACCTTCACAATACATTTATTTTTCTGCAGGGTTTAGTCAGAAGGTTATACATTTTCAGATGATTTATGATTATGCAAAAGATTGTCATTATTACCTCTGAATATCCCATAAAGTTGTGAAAAAGAAAAAAAGGGTTGACCATAGCTAGACTCTCTCACAAACGCTGTCCAGAGCTTCTCTTCGGATCTATTATCCCAGTGGGCCCCAAGGCTACAATGAGTGGCCGTGAAAGCCCTGCTGGTTAAAGAGAGTGTTGATTTTAGCCGGCTTTGGGTTAGCTAATAACTTACTCAGAACAAAAACGGTTGTCATCAACAGCTGTATTACATAAAATAAGATATAGTCAGAAGACGCACTCCGTATTTTAAGGTTTGACTGTGAAGCCAAATAAACTTAGGAACCGAACAGTGTACACTGTAATCGAAGCTGGAGTAAGCCAGTTAATTTATTTTGGTGATGTGACAGTGAGTAGACTTAAATCAAGCAGAAAAAAAGAATAAAGCAATTTCTATCCTCCTCTATCGATATGACATTATGGGGGAACCCTTGGCCTGTTGCCTGGAGAAAGTTTCAGATAGGCCATCTTTGATCCACACATTTCAGCTCACATGCAAGTGTGGTCATTGGTTATTAGTAACTCATAAAGATGCAAAAAAGAAAATAGGGTTGACCCTGTTCACACACTCCTGTCTCGACTCTCTTACAAACGTTGTCCAGAGCCTCACTACGGCTCTTTTATCCCAGTGGGCCCCAGGGCTATGGCTATGAAAGACCTGCCCGTTAAGTGTTGATTTTAGCTGGCTTTGGGTTAGTGGTGCAGTGGCTGGAAGTAAGGACTGCTTCTAAAGGCGATCTCTGCCATGGGCAACATTGTGGGGTAGGTGTTAGACATCTGACCAAAAGAGTGCATTTTAGAATTTCCAGGAAAGGCCAGTGTTGTTGCACCGTTGAGTAAGGCACTTAACCAGAACTGTTTCTGTAAATATTCAGCAGTTAAATTGGGTAAAGGTCTGCTAAACAAATACATTTTGCACTGTAATGTTGTGAACCTCTGACGCCAGAGAGGCCATAAATTCAGGAACATGAAAATTGCATCGGTTTACCATGGCTAAAATCAATGCGAACAGAATAAATGAAAAAAAATAACAGAATAAAAAATTATATCCTATAAACTCAACAATGGAGAGTGACTGAGCCTATACAATTAAAGAACAAAAAAGCAATCAATGGAGATCAAGTGTGTGCTAATCTATTGATTGTTTTGCTTGCAGAGATCTAATTAAATATTTATGACAAACAATTTTTTTGTAAAAATTCCTGTTAACTATTTGAGGGTTCTCTCTTTAATAGTTTATTTTGTTGACGGAAGGTCCGTAATTCAGCATTTATTAACAGTAAAACAAGGTATAATAATTTAGTTTTTACTGACATGCTGTTTGTGTTTATGGTGCATTACTTTACTAAAACCTCATTATTATAACATCAGAATCTATAAAAAAAATCCCCAGCTCACTGATTTTTTTCTCTCGCATAGACTTTTGTTGCTATTTCACCTGCCCAGTTGAATGAATGTCCTCTTGATGTTTCGTCTAAACTCTTCTGCAGAATTTGGATGCTGCATTTATCATGCCTGGGCTGAGACATGGACATCCCAAACCAAATAAACACTCACCCAGCACATTCAAATGAGCTGCTCCACTCCATTGGTTTGAGGTGATTCTCTTTTCTACAACATTTACTGCACACTTCCAAAGCAACAATTTTTAATTAGAGGGCACCTGCCACACTCTGTATTTGCACATATAGTGCCTTGGATGGTTGTGCATGTATTTATCTAGTAGCAGGAAATGCAAGTAGTGTCGTCTGTAACCTTTTTAGGGGTATTTACATTACAGAAGTACTCTTTCATGTGATGGATGAAGATGTCAGGGAATGAAGTGCTTTATTTTCTCCCCATTGTCATCAACACAAGCTACTGTTTTAGCAGTTCCATTAGCAGTTGTTTTACTGCATGGACAGACTTAAAGTCAGACCAGTGTGGCATAGATGGACCTTTCCCGCTCTGTCCCTTGAGCATGTGGCTTAGTTGTTTTAGCTCCAGATATTGGAATAGTAGACCGAACAATCCAACAACCAAAGCTGAATTTACACATTTAATATGAAAAACTGACTTTCGTCAGTGTAATATTTACATAGTTTATACATTTCTATTTTTCAAAGAGAAATCAACTGACGAGTTGACGTTTTTGTTAGATATTTGAGTTTATTTTTATGACTTCTATTTTTTACAGTCTCTCGGGTAAAGTGCATCACTAACGCACAATTCTGCAATGGGTACTACACATTGTTAATAACACATTTTTAGTGTTACATTTTTCCCCCAGAGAAAACGCCATGGTGTTGTTGGACTCAAAAAATTACAAAAAAACTTGTTTCGGATTATAATTGATACAATTGATTGGACGAATGATGAATGAGTAACTACGCCTGAAGACACAGTAACTTTATAAACCCAGAGCTTAATTACACATAGTATTACCTAAATGGTAAACCGTAGGTCATAGTACAAGCACTTAAATACAGTTATCTCAAATTAGACCTTTACGCACTTAATAAGAGATCAAAAGAAAATTCTAATGATATCGCAAGCCGGACTGGGACCTAATCAAAACTTTGTCAACCCGCTAAATCGCACTATACATAACTGTATTTAATGTCCTTTTATTTTTATTAGTAGAATAAATAAGACTAAAAAACTCTATTAAATACAATTTTATTCAATGCTATTACGTGGTTGCTAAAGTTTTGATTTTGTCTCTGGCCGGTCTCGCGAAAGAGAGTAAGCTGCCTATGATTTTCATTGGCGAAGGAATGTTCACGTCCGTAGGCTACCACAATGACATTAATAGTACTGTTGTTGCTGCAGCCGAATATAACTACTTCTACTACTACTACTCCAACAAATTATAATAATAATCATCGTCGTCGTCGGCATCATGATCACCGCCACCATCACACTGACTATATGAACTATTAAGAAATGTTGAATACATGTTATTCATATTACTCTTACGTTCATAATTTGAACTCACGTAACAATATTTTAAAATATTTTTATTTTATTTTTAACCGTAAGTCTCCCATAAATGAACTAAAATAAAACAAAAACATTTCATAAATGTTTTTTATATGTGAACTAAAATTATTACTAGCAACGGCAAGCGTGAAAAAGAGAATGCACGATAATTAAGTTTTACCCAACTAATGAGAAAATATCATTATTGCAATTACGTGTGCGTACAGTAAACGAATGTGGTTTTAGTTTTTCAGAACATGTAATACCAAATAAATGCATACTAAATCGAAACGAAGTTCACATTATGGTATAGTTTACCATAAATCGATTTTCCGTAAGGGATGATTAACATCAGCCGTCTGGTCTAGAACCAAAAGAAAACTTTGGTAACCAGCTAATCGCAGTTTACATTTTTTTCTGAGTAAAAGAAAAACGCTACTTACAAAAAATTACGATATTAAATACAAGATGTATTTAATGCAATTAGTTTTAGTTCCAGGGCTGGTTTCGTTAAAGGTGAAAAGTTTAGCGTTTTTGTTTTTGATCGTTTCGAATAGAAAGCAATATAAAATCGCCAGTACATTCTGCAATAAAAATGATTCACAAACATGCGTGTTAGTGAAATTGAGCCTCTCTGAAATACTTACCACCACGAAGAATCTACCCTCGGTGTGAACAGGAGCAGTAGTAAAATAAAGGCGAAGTACAGCCTCGAGGTGGCATTTGAGCCGCAAGAAGGTGGACCGTTTCTAAATTGTTGTCTTAATCCAGGGATTCCTTTCGCCACTGACGGTTTACAGCGAGAAGTTCCCTGAATTCTGCTTAAACCGAACATTTTTAAATGAGCTTTGACGTTTAATTGATTTTACATCTCACTTTTTCCTTTAGCAGTCCAATGTCAAAAATGCATTCCACTAAAATCCATCAACACGTTTTATCCGATATGTAAAATGAATGGTAATAATCCAAGTAAATGAGCTGCTCTGTTAATGCAATTCTTCAGGAGCGCTGAGAAGAAAAAATTGCCTCAGTTGAGTTTATTTCACCAAACACTGTTCCACAATTGTCAGTCCACATGTGCTGCTTTAGTTCGTATTACGAATTGCTTCTTCACTTTATTCAGTTGAAAAAAATGTCACGAGACATTTACCAGTCCTTTTTCAATGAGATATTTTTTAGCCTCTTTGTGTGTGGGACCAACTCAACCGTTGAACTGAGAGAACCGTAAAACCCAGGGGGTGGGAAAAGAGAAATGTTGACAGCTCTCTCGTCTCCTTTCTCTCATTGGGTAGAATCAGTGGGGAACGGAGTAATTTCTTGGGCAGTCGTGTGGGATGCGCTTCGAGTTATCCCGTCGGGCCGGAATGGAGAACTGCAGCGGGGACAAAATACCGTACCGAGTCACCTGCCGAAGTCAGCTGTTAATTAGTAACGAATGACTCTCAATGTCGCGGAGAGAAGTTGTATTAGACTAAATAGACTTAATGCCGAAAATACATGTTTAGTTAAGCTAATGTTCTTATAAAAAAAAAAATACAAGTTGGAAAACTTGAAAAAAAAGATTTTTGTGTAGAAGCTTACCTGCAAAAAGCGATACAGGGACACGTGAAAACACTACGTTTTCGTAAATAGCCCAAAAGCGAACATTTTCTTTATTGCAATAGTCAAATATGCAAGATTAACCCAAACCAGTTTGTTCCATATGCTATCAAAATGATAAAAATTTATTATTTAAACCGGAATGAAAATGAGCCAACTATTTAAACACACAACTACTAACATAAAATTCAGATGCTTAAGTCTTCGTCCGAGAAAAGCTTTAATTAATGTAATAAACATAATTATCACATGATATATTATACTTTTTACACTTTATAATTAATATAAAATATTTTTATATTGAGACATAGACGGTTACGAAACCCGTCTTTTTTAACAAGATGAAAGATGATGTTCCAGTGTGAGCAACACTGTTATGTGTATGCTTTTGTTCTAGGAACCCAGTAATTTTCCACACTTTGATTAATTTCTCATTTAGGTCTTAGGGTACTGCTAAATGGCAAATAAAATATGCTCTAATTTATATTCCTGATAATAACAACAGATGTAAAATGTACTCCAGAATGGCATTATTTAGCAGAATCAGCTTTTGAACAGAATGCTGGTCCCTTGACGCGTTCAAGCACTTGAATGTAAAGAAATGCCATTTAAGAGCAATCGATAGAGCCAAGAGTGGGGGATTACATCCGTCTAAACATTCGCACTATATAATTCATAGTGGGCAACAATTGCTTCAGACAATTGATTGATTCCATTTCTTGTACCAGGCCTGTTTTGTCAGAAACAATCTAGGTTTCATTGTGAGACACAGGCATTGGTCAGATAGGGATGTACGCCCTCTGTTGCAACGCATGGCCATCGGTTAGAAAATACTTTTTGCGTTTCTTCGCGATTGTGCACGTCGTGAACTCTTAAAAAGAATGGAACTCTACAACATCAATCTTTATTGTTCAAAGGCGTCAGATCGAAATCTCTATGGAAATTAATTTCTCCTTCGCCTCAGCGCTGTATCAGACATCCCAGCGATTTGAGACGCCTTTGATTCTTTTTAAAGCTGTTCAGGATTCCTGCTGTAGCTGTCGAAGACAAGTAAACATTACCAATAAACAGAAGAATAACATATCCAAATACGATATGAAAAATGGAACTGGATAACAATATAAGAAACCAAATGTACATTTATTGCCTAATTCCAACTGCATGATATAAAGAAATCATTAACAAACTGAATGATTTTCGTAGTAAATAATTATACCAAATGATTAAAAGAGAATAAACATATTTCGTTTACCATGGTATTCAAACTTAGCAAAGACCATTGAAATACTTAAAGTAATAAAAACAATTATTTATTTATTTATTTTAAAACAATTAATCATATTTTTTTCATAGTCTTCTGTAAACATTACTTACATGTATTTTTTAAGTTTGAAATAAATGTACTAACACTGTCTATAATATATTAAGGTTAGAAAAGTAATCTATGTGGTCAAGGGTCTTTAGCTACTTGATGTTCAGAATTCTTAAAACATGCGCAGAATGTGTAGAATAAGTCCTGCAAAAGCACCAGTGAAAAGACTAATTAACTTCAAGTCGTACACTCAGCAACCAGTTTTTTATGTACACCACACTGTTCATGAGAATGGGTCGCTCCCACAGATGTTGAGTCATGTGGCCGCGGCTTGCTATATAAACTAGGTTCATATACACTCAATGATGAGTTTTTTAGGTACACCATACTGTTCATGAGAATGGGTTGTGACAGAGAGTCACGTGGCCGTGGCTTGCTATATAAAGCAGCAGACTGGCATCAAGGCATTCAGCTATTCACCAATTCAATTGAATATTGTGGGCAAAACAAATTACCTAATGTGGTACTTAGAGTGGAATGATTGTCGATGTCAGGTGCATGGTTCCAATATTTCAGAAATAACTTTGACTTTTCATACACAACAGTGTCTAGGGTTTATCAAGAACAGTGCGGACAAAAAGCAGTCAGTGTCAGTCCTGAGGACGGAAACAGCTTGTTGCCTGGTCCGACGAATCCTGGTTCCTGTCATGCCGATGGTACATTCAGTAGCATGAATAAGTATCATAAGTCTATGTATCCATTCTTCCTGGTGTAATATTGTGGGGAATGTTTTTACAAGTTAGGTCCCAACTGGGCAATGTTATAATGCCACAGCATGTCTAAATATTATTGCTGAAAAGTTGCATCCCTTCATGGCTACAATAAACCCTTCTTCACATGGATACCAGCGGGATAAGGCACCGGGCTGCAAAGCTTGAATTGGTCTCAGAATGGTTCCAAGTACATGACAGCAAGTTCATCCTTGGGTTGAGACACTTTGGAGAATCCTTGCCCAGAAGAATTCAGGTTGTTCTGGATGGTTAAGTCGAGAGGCTTGTACCCAAGACGTTGCTGGTTCAAGTGAATGAATGTAGAAGTAAGCTTTGTAAGTCACTTTGGATAAAAGCATCTTCTAAGCAATTAAATTGTAAATAGTCTGACCCAGTATTCGGAATAATTAGTACCTGCTTGTAATAAATAAATTAGATAAGCTGGGCACTCTTGTATGAGTCTCTCAAATATTGCTATTGCATTACAGAAAACAAAAGGCATCTCTTGAAAATTCACGCTAACTAATTTGGAGTCATGATTTTCATCTGGCCCTTATACTCCAGATGGATTTTGAGTTGTAAATATCCACTGACTAAGCCAAGAGTTGAGAATCACATCAGTGGTGGTAAGAGATATTTATGGGTAAGGAGCTTGAGCTTGCAATAATTCACAAAGACACCATAATGCCATCTTTGAAGAGGATTGGCACAGCACATCAAATTTCTCTCTCTCTAATAATTTATATATATATATATATATATATTACAATTCTAGCAGCTATGCTTGTAGCCAGCTAAGGCTCCAAACATAAGGATATCTAGTTATTAAAAATGATCATAATTATCCAGTATCAGATGACACCATAAAAGGAAAAGGTCAGGTAAACAGGTAGTAAAGGTCAGGTAGATGTGCTTTTAATACCATGAACTGAGTCACAGCCTGCATTCCACAAATTTTGTATTTACACAAAACTATAAACATGAGAGATCTACCAATTAAACAAGATGAATTAATTAAAAAATAGATCTCTTATAGATTTACTTTTTGATTAATAAATACTGAAAAAATCCTGCCATCTCTAATTTCCCCACTTGTGTCACATTGTAAATGAATTACATTGTAAATGTAATTTGACATTATAAATAAATTACATTGTAATTGTAACGTGAAATGTTAAATTAATTAAATTTTAAAAGTAATGTCACATTATAAATAGATCTGCCATTTTTGAACAATGCCTACCGTGATTTAGAATGTGTATAGATGTAGATCCAAGCCAGGCTTTGTCAACAGTACTATGAATTATCTCTGTCCACCTCAGCAAGGATGGATGGCAACATAGCCGAAAAAGATCTGGCTGGACTCTCATAAAGGAGCTCAGAGAGATCTCTTCATGGAGGTGTCTCAGGCGCTTTCTATCTACCAGCATAGTAGTGTTCCAGAAACTGAGACAATTTAATGTATGACAAAAACTGTGTTTATGTATGTATATTTTAATTTAGTGCAAGTAATCCAATAAGATCTGAATTGATGGATATTTAAGAAAACCATAATGAAAATGCTTTTCAAATGAATGAATCTTTGCAATGATATCTCTCCTCGCCTTTTCCCCCCCTGTCTCTGAGTCTAGTCAACACCAATATCTTAATTTTAGCATCAGACTTAAAGTATTGCCTATCATATACAAATGCCAATCTGTACAGGCTGTAATTATTTTAAAAAACAGCAAACATTTGGGTACTTACCAGTTCATTACGAGGTTCTTGGCAGGTTATATCTTTTTTGCTTCGTATTCGTGGAAATGGCGGACAGACAGTAGAAACATGTCTGACTATGCGGTATGATATTAATCAACACAAATCCAGAAGCATTAGTCACACACCTAACCAAAGGTCACATACGATGCAACATCCTAAAAATACCACAAAGAGGCAGAGGTGCAGGTGGTAGGAGGTGTTGGGGATGTTTCCTATTTGATAGAATCTCACTGCCTTCGGATCTACCAGGTCTCATTCAATACATCATGTGGTAATTATAGCGCTGATGACAAAGATGCTACATCTTCCATTAAATCTATCACTTCTGGCTTAAAAGCCATAGCAAGTTCTATTAATTGGCAGTGAGTGGTTTGGTCCTCACGTTCCTCTTAACCTTAATCCTGCTCTCTCTCTCTCTCTCTCTCTCTCTCTCTTTCTCACACACACACACAAACACACACACACGCACTCTCACTCCCTCACTCACCATGCCAAGCAATGTACCCTTCAATTACATCACTGTCGGACTCTGGGAGATTTAATCCTCATTGCATGTGACCCTGTCTGTCTTTGTCCCTGGGATTTTATAGTGACAACTCTATGACAGATTGTTTGCGGGATGGCTGGGGCATGCGGTCAGGCCAAGCCAGTCAGACATTCAACTGGTGAGCCGTCGGCAGATCAGCTGTGGGTATTTGGGGGCGAACGCAATGCCCTCTGTTCAGGGGATCCTTTTCTGGGCCCTCCTGTGTTCCGGGCTATTTTGGGATGAAAGATTGCACTGACACCCAGGTAACCTCACAGTGGCAGTGTCATTGGGGATAATAAATACTGCATGACGCTAGCTTTGTACAGCTGTTCTGTGCAACTTCCTGAAGTCCCCTTTCTTTTCCAGCTTTTAAAAAGGTTCTGTTACAGCTGAGCAAAAACAGGAAAGGTTGTCAATGTGGGTGTGGAATGCAATGGGGTGTCCTTTTTATAAGTAATTATTTAAATACAATTTTATTTTCACATAATTAGCATTTTGAAGACCACCAACAAAAAATGTGATCATCAATTATCAATCTCTATTAATGCAAAATGCTCATGTCAGATGTATGATATAAAGTTTAATTTGCAGTTATACTTGTTGATGTAATGGAGATGTGAATGTGTGTAACCCAGACTACCAACTGCAAACTTTTCGAACCATATATAGAAGGTGACTGTTTTACACCCAAGTCATTACTATTTTAGAATGGTCCCTGATGTGTACATTGCACAAAAGCACCCATGAATAGTACACTTAGCAGACGCACATGCGTTTGCACGTGCACCACTATGCAATCTTTCATTCGGAGTGAGGGATTTGATGCCTATGGCTGGTTTAAAACGCCTGGAGGGCGTCCATCCCATACAGGGAGCTGAGTGCTGTAGTCAGGGATTCATGGCATTCTGGGTCTTCCTTTTTGGCGGAAATGGCTCAGACTGTTTCCATAGCGCAGGACCTTTGTCTAGACAGGTCTGTCTTCTTTGCAAATGTCTGCTCTCTCAGGGCTTCCCCACTATGTATTGTTCCTGAGAGCATGTTCCTGTTGGATTATTTTGGATGTAGATTAAAAACCATGCGGTAACCCAATTCACAGCTTGCAAATATGAAATATGAAACTGGCTTAGTCATCATGCTCAGACTAGTCTTTCTCCACCCCAGAGTGGTAATTCTGTAAAAAAACAAAGTTTGGCTTTCAAGTCAAGGGTTAGAGCTCAATGAGATCAATGCATACATGGATCACTATTTTATTCACATCTTGTAGTTGAAGGATCACAATCTGCTGTGGCATTTAAAAATTGATTTATCATTAGGTTGTGTTCAGGTAAATGTTGCAAGTGCGGACTTTGTTATCTTGCAATTCAGACATAGCATTAGTGTATCAAAATCCATGTGAAAGATGTTTTGAGTACTTGGACAGAAATAATAATAGCTGGATGAGACATGAAATGCAGCATGGTTCAGCTTCTTTTACAGACATCAAATCGAGAAAGGAAATATAAATACACATATGAGATGAATGTGGCTCTTTTACTGCCTGAATAAAAAGTATCTAATGAATAAATGATGAGGTGAGGGAAATGTACAGGTGAGGCCCTGTTTCCACCTCTTGTTGATTGTGTTTGCACATTGATCCTGATTTAATATTACTGAGAGTATATTACACATAGCAGCACAGATGGGACAGCATTGTTCCTCACAGAACATCATATCCAAACTTTGTTAAGACAAGCATATAGATCTAGTCAGTTCTCAGTTTGCAAATGAATGAAGGAGACTAATAGTCTTTACTAATAATAAGTTTTAATGGAAGAAATTTGATTAATTTCAAAGATGTAGGTGTGGTCCATTTCTAAACAAAATACCCTATAGTGTAAATAGTGATGAGGCAGCCCTAAGAACGTGCTTGGTCAGCATATCTATCATATTGGTATGGAATTATGGAATAGTCTAACACTAATCCATTAGGTTGTCGCCTTGTATTGATATAGTTAAGACTCTTTTCTTAAGCCTTTGAATCTGAACAAATGCAGCAGCATTACAATCAGTAGTCTCATCATGTGTACAGTGCTACACAGTAAAACTGCCAGTGTTAAATCAACACTGTCTGTGTTTATATGGATCCAAATGGTCTGACCTTGATTCATATAAATACTGACAGTGTTAATTTAACACTGGCAGTTTTGCAGTGTACATGTTTATAGTGTGTCATGTTGGTGCTCTTAGATTATTTTATTGTACAGCACTTTGGTTAACACTGATATTTTTGAATATGCTTTATAAATAAACATGATTTTTTGGCAGCATTTCGGTTTGGCATGGCCTGCAAAGAAATTCATCGCCAGACAGCTTGCCTGTAGACTGTGGTCCAAGTGAAGTTAAGAAGAAGTTCTATCGTTATGGTTGTGTACCTGATTAAAACTTTAAAATTTAATTATAAAATTAAAATATTAAATTATGAAATTAATTATTAAAATAAATTTACAATTAAGCTGCTTGACTAAAAAGTTTCTCTCTCCCTACTTCTCAGGGACAAATGTCCAACATGTCTGCTGTATTCAACAAAGGACAACGAGGGTCACCTATGAAGATCATTTTGATGATAAACTTCACCCAGCAGAATCCGCTGGCCTTATTGACACCTATGTTTATAGATATTTACTGAAATTGCTCAAACCAGTGTTTATCCTATAAATGCCTTGAGATGTCATGGAAGGATATCTGGAAGGGCTGATGCCTTCTTTGCCCTAGGGGATGAGAACATGAGGTTTTGATCAAGTGGAACCTCAAAGTTTTCCTGTTTTTTTTTAAGTTTTCATTTGCAATTCTGATCCATGTTTTTAATATGTAATGATAATTACAACCCAGTTTTTGTAACCTGATTTTGTAGAAATATTCTTTGGTAAAGTCTGGCCAGAAAGGGATTTTGGAATAATAATTTACTGATGTATCACAGCATGTTGCCACATCTTGTTTTTATGGTCAAGATTTTCCTTAAATGCGATACGACTTCTGGACGAGGCTATTCCTCTGATCTTCTTGGACTATGAAGTGATTTGTGTGGTGTTCATTGTCATCCAGACGTTGAGCAGCAGGAGAGATTTGGCTGAGTTGGCGTCCATTCTCTGCCTACGGACTGTGAATTCATTTCCTATTGATAATTCATATTTTTAATTTTGAATGATGCACACCCAAAAAAACTTTGTTTTGTTTTTTGGTGTACATTTTTAGATGAGTGTCTTTATTGATAATAATAAATGGAAACATTAAAATATTATCCAACAACCTTAGATGTCTTTAAAAGATATATACAATATAATTGTACCTTTAGCCAATCAAGCTTTCTGGTTTGTGGTTATGACAAACTAAGACACCACCATTCTACCATAGGTCCTTGCCATGGCACCCCACACATCCTCAATGAAGAGAGCTCAGACACATGTGGCACATGTTACCCTGGAGCATACAAAGTAAGCCAGTCACAATTAAGTATTGCTAGTAAGCCAGTCACAAGCTTCTTGAAATTTAGAGAGAAAAAACGTTTTTTCGCCCAGAACTCTTATTTTCATTGCCTTCCAGTCACTTCCCAAGGGGCACCGGTGACCTAGAAGAAAACACACAGCCCTGTTCGGAGAAAAGCTTTACTCTGAAAGGGGAATTTGTTACTCTGAAAGGCATTTGTAGCAAGGACGTTATTGTGTGAACCGTCATGTAACATTATGCCCAAAAATAAGTCATATTGGGGTCAAATTTTGATTAAATTTGAACTATGACTATAACTCTTAAGCACATCTGCCAATGACTTTATCCATTTATTTTCATTTGTAAACTGATATACAGCGAGGATTATAAATGTGTGAAAGAGAGGGAAAGAAAATTAAGATGTTAAATAAGAGCTTATTGAAGTCTAACTTGGGAGTGTGCTTTCCTCTCCATAGCAACAATCAGGCTTCAGCCTCACTGGCCCCATGTCCCAGGCAAACTGCCAGCTCAATGAAGATGGATGCCCTGTTATTCCATACACAAATGAGCAAGCCTGAGCCAGAAAAGAGCTGAAGGAAACTGTGTATGTGCGTGAGAGAGAGATGGGGGTGGGGGGGTCAGTCAGTTTGAGTCAAGAAAATGAAATAAGGTGATGGGCGAATCTTGACCATCGGCCATTACTATTTTTCTGTCAGTTGCGTCCACTCTGAAAAAAGGTTGGAAGAGATTAACGCTTGGTTTTGATCACCTAATTTTGCTTAGATCAAGCAAGATTTCGAGAGAGATTTAAAATAATTGTTGAAAACAAAAAGAGGAATGACATGGAAACTGTTGAACCAGAACTCCAACAGCTGGTATTTTTTATCTACAGGGAAAGTGTTGTTGAAAAAAAAGTGAGTGGAGTGTTTCAGGGCATAAGCAGGGTAATCTGATTATAAGTAGCTTGGTCCCTTAAAATTCCACTGTTTTGACCCTCTCAAACTATGATACTTTTGTACGTCACTCTTTTATATTATTTTAGATTTTAAAATGTAATGATGTGAGAAAATGCAGTTTAAAGAAAATTCAGATTTTTTATTATAATTTTGTTATGACTGAAATAAAAAAAAAAATTTAAGTTTAAAGTGAGGCTAACATAGAAGGGTCATTCTATGAAAAGTGCATCCTGTTTGTGAAAAAGCACCATATACAATTAAACTGAAGTATTAACTGAAGCTACAGTGTGTATTGCCTGGTGAAATGGCACTGTGCGCAATGGTGAGGCTAGACATGGTGACAACCTTCCCCTTTTTACCTGTACAAAAGTCATGCAAATACTCTTACAGGTGTGCCACACCCTGAATGAATGCTGTGGCGCTAATAATCAAAGGAATTTTGTTATTTTTCCTTGTCACAATTTGTTTTAATAAAGCATGTAGCTTTAACATTTGACAAATATAAAGTGCTGTGTAGTTATTTGAATAAGGGAGGGCTCTAACTTGGAATACCTATTAGAGAGAGAACATCATCAAGAAGAGTGATCACGATCTTCAACATATCAAAGTATAAGAACTTCTTCTATAAGAATTGATCATAGAAGATCAAAAACCAATCACAAAATTTTATTAATCCAGGGTTTCCTTCTAAGACTTGTGCAATAGTGTTTCAAAAACATCATGACAATTATTGGTAAATTATTCCAAGATCGACATATGTTGCTTGTTCCACATAATTGCAGAAAGGGAATTACATGTGTTTATGACAAATACAGCCACATCATGACGTTACAGATTGATGTGAAGATACTTGGAAGTTCCAATGGCTTTGAAGATACTGAGAAATTTTATTAGTCTTATGGATTCTGAGAAGACTACAAACAATGTTGGTTATTTTCACTGTAAACAAGGTTGCATCTGTATTTATGTATGACTGTTAATAATTGTTTACAATGAGGCCTCATAGTTTTACTGCCACATAAACTCACAAGCCAACACAGAAGATATGAACTCAAAACGTCAAATTCACGGGTGGGTACAGTGTTGGAAGATTCCCTTTTCCCCAAAAAATGTATATCTCGTATACAATAAAAGAACATAATAGCGTAAAAACTTAAAGCATGGACTGCTTTTTGGATATTGGGTGTCAGCCAGCATGTCAGGTTCTGCTAATTGAGCATGCAATGGTCTCAATTACACTTACATGTCATGCTAACCCTACAGAGGGCTTAGTGATCAGCCCTAAAAAGTTAACAATGAACTGGCACAAGGGTGGTTCCACAGAGGCGGAAATGTTGGTGGTTTTCAGGTAGTACACAAAAAAAGCCAGGAGCTTGCTAGGAGTTGTGAAAGCTTGAGGGAAATCTCCATTGTAAGAAAGATGGCTGAATGTCTGCTCTGCATACCTTGCTTTTGTGGGCACAGGAAGCTGAGGATTTTAGAATGTGCCTCTGCTTGCATGCTACACTCCTTAATCCAGCCATGGGTACTATGGTGGTCCGTCTTCAAACCCGACCACCCTCCGCTTGTCTGCCATCCTTGATCACCAATAGAGCTGTCCATTTGTTGGCTCTGCAATGCTCTCCAGCTGCTAAAATTTAGGAAAAGAACAAAACTTTATTCAACATGGTAACAATGGCCTCAGTATGCCAGTAGGATACATTTCTTTTTGGTTCTCTTTAGCAGCTAATGGGAATCCTTAATAAAAAGTCATAAGACTGCTTTTGACTGGACCTGAATAAACTAAATTCTTAGATTTGGGGGGGGGCGTGGCTACTAAATCTGAAACAGAGAGACATCAACTCTGTCATGTGATTTATGCTTGCCCTGTGCCCCCAATGCTCCACCTCAGATAGAAACATTTTTTTAGAGATGGCACAGGTTCATCCTCAGCTGCACCTCATTTTAGGTAACCTTTTGTACTTTGAAGAGGCCCTAGAAGAAAGAAGTCCACCATATCCAACCCACCTTCCCCCAACCACATCTGTAAGCCTGATGTGAAAATCTGGCTAATGGCTGGTATGTTCTCTCCCAATAGTCTTCTCAAGAGGGCCTGAATACTTCAGTTTCCACCTTGACTACTTGGGCATTTAATCTCTGCCACCATCAGGACAATGCTACCACAGGCTAAAACATACAGGTGTGGGAGGTCTGCCCCTTCATAATTCTTCACAATATATCAGTGGTATAATACAAATTTAGAGGCCCCCTGCTGTGCCAATCCAGTGGGCCTCTCCATGGCCCTCAAATACAAAGGCAAAGAATTACATCATATCATTTTCACCCCATCTGTAACCCCAAAAAGTTTAATTTCTTACCTTTTACTTTTCTCTTCTCTCACGCACGTCCTCGCACAAGAAAACTCACTTTAATTTAGACCTGGATTAAATTTTTTTGTCTCAGTGGATGGGTAGAAAATCTGACTAAACTGCTCAAATTAATTATATTATATTATGTGTCCAAGACACAACTCAGCCTACAATTCAACTATGAGAAAATTTCCTTTTGCAGTTCTGTACAGCAATTCAACTGTTGGGAATAATAGTAAATAGAATGGACAAAGATAATTCCCTCTTGTGAAGTTCTCGAGAACGGGATCATATTTACTTAACAACTTGATCACTGACAAATAGTTTCCACGGCTCACCAATTATTCCACAACGCTTTCTGAAATCTGCATTGCACAAAAGTAAGGGTAACATCTGTGGGACTTGTTCGCATCCGTGACCAAAAAAAAACTTGACTCTAGCTGAGTTAGCCTTGTAATTTTCCCGGACTCATAGTCTACACACGCTGTCACGTGAACAGGTGAGTTCATTCAATTTCCCAGAAATCTTTGACTCCAATAGTTCATGATTGTTGATATATTTGAGTAGCATATTTGCTGTTTAGAAAATGCCAGCAGGGTTCACAATACACACAATCCATTTTACGAGAGTAACAAACCTAGTGTTGTAGTATCCTGTTGCCTGTCTTAGTTTATAGAATGAATTAGCAAGAGAAACACCTGTTATTAGCACCTCTGGGTAATGACACATTTGGTTTACATTGTCCATTCATAAAAATCAATCATTTAAGATTGATATAGAGTATCTATATCAATAGGGAAATTTGCCCCATCAATGAGATAAAGTTCAAGTTTATCACTTCTAACTTTGCTGTTTTAAGTACATGCAGTGCCAGAGGCCACACAGCTGCTGTAAAAGTTAGCGTCGATCATAGGCACCATATCTCTGACATTAGAATTGTTCCCAGGCCTTTTCTCTTTAAATAAAAATATTAAAATTTTCTCCAAATATTTGTGAATGTCCATCAATTTTAAAATTGTGTTTAATAATTGTTTATAAATGTACAAATGCAATATTAATGAAAAGTGTAGAACATTTGCAGATGTTAGTACATGTTTCAAACATTTATTATATGTGTGAAACTATATGTGTTCGTTTTATTTAAAAAAAGTTTCAAACAATTATGTGAGGCACTTGAAATAATTATCACATTTATATGTGTTTAAAAAATGTATACATTTTTCTAACATTTCTTTATTGTTTTAAACATTTCTAAACATGCGAAACTTGCAAATCACCTCGGCACATATTGCTTGAATTACAAACGAGAGCTGGAGAAAAATGGCCAGATATAGGTGACTGTGATTTCCTCTCCATTGCTATGTTATTACTCTTACTATTTTCCCACAGGCTTGGTTGGCAAAGTAACAAAGCACAAAGTTTTTGGAAAGCTCCATAGCCTAAACAATGTGGGATTCTCAGGGACTGTTCTTACCTGGTTTGTTTCTTATCTGTCTGGTCACTCCTACCAGGGTTCCTGGAGAGACACTGTCTCTACCATGCACTATCTTACCACAGGAATGCCCCAGGGCTCAGTACTGGGCCCCCTCCTCTTACTTTTATATATAAAATCTCTTGGCAAAATAATCTCCGCTCACAGGTTTTCTTCTCACTGTTACACTGATGACACTCATACTTTTCCTTTTGTTTCCCCCTTCACAGATCTTGGATATACTCCCTCGCCTTACCACTTGCCTTATCACCATCTCAAATTTAACAGCCAAAACAGAACCACTATACCTCCCGGCCGAGCTCCACTGGTTCCCTGATTTAGCTAGGATTAGCCACAAGATCCTTACTTCATTGTTTATTTCAAGCAGTGTGCAAACAATATTTACAATCAGATGCAATCCAGAAAATGTCTATTTTTAGAGCTCTGTTTCATGGAGTTTATCTTCCAAACCTGTGATTTTTTAAAAGTTTTTTTTGTTTTTTTCCGCTAAAAACTAAGAAATAAACCACATTGTGTAGGCTATTGAGACTTCCAAAAACTAGTCAGCTGATAATTTGTGCTTTACTACTTTGTTTTCATGAGACTATTTCCCAACCTAGTCCATGCAAATAATTATAACTACATAAGCAATGGAGAACAACGGGAGGATATCAGTTTCCCATATCTGACCATTTTCTCCGCCACTGATTTGTAATGTATGCAACATGGAAAGAAGGATATTTTCCTATGTTTCACACATTTATAAATGTTACACACACACACACACCAGGGCCGTAAACAGTAAAAAAAATAAAAATAATTTTAATCAATAAAATCAATAATTGGTGTGACCACCTTTTGCCTTTAAATATTCTCTTAGTTACACTGTCCTGCAGTTTTATAACACAATCAGCAGGTAGAACGAAGTATGTAGAAGAACTTTCCACAGTTGTTTTGCTTGCTTCTGTCTGTCCAGTTAATTCCAGACAGCCTCAATGATGTTGAGATCAGGGCTCTGTGGAGGCTATACCATCTGTTGTAGAACTCCCTGTTCTTCTTTTGGAAAATGAATGTTCGGAAATCAAAAAATTGCTTTTTCTACTGACACTAATGCAGACAACAAAAAGTAAACATCAAAGACTACATTTATGTAAAAAGCTAGGGTGCCTAAGACTTTTGCACAGTGCTGTAAATATGACAATGATTTATTTCAAGTTTCACAGATAATGAATATGTTTGAAACATACAATAAATTGTAAATGTATTTAATATCAACGTTTCACTTTCAAGACTATCTAACATTTAGGTTCAATACTGAAATACTGAGAAACATTCACAAATATGGGAAAAAAACTTATTTTTAATTTAATGTTTTTACTTATATTTATTAATAAAAAGTACATTTAAAAATGACTGATTTGTTTTGCATTTGGCACCCCGTACACATTGAAATGGACTGATGCGTTAGTAATGAAAAGGCAGGTTTTTAATTTTTAATTTTTAAATATACCCTTGCACCTCATGAACA
>JAOVYW010016626.1:0-27115 GCA_025775045.1 Hiodon tergisus | reverse complement strand
AGATACGCAGAGCAGTTCGACATCAGGGCTGCATATAGTGTCTCTCACTGTTTATTGTTTGCACCATTTATCACTCAGATTCCTTCCTTTTCCCAGACACGTCGGAGTGGTCGGCTCGCACCAGCGTTCATCACTTTTGCATCCTTCTGCGGATACAGCATTCACTGAACGAGTTATAGCATCCCATCTTTTTTTGTGTTTCCATATACCCACTACTGAAGCTACTAAATATGATGTCGTTAAGTGTTTACTTCCAATACCTTCACTTCAGAACTACTCCAGTTTTTTTACGTTTGGAGTTTACGTTTTTGGATTTTATTTTGGCCATTTTTGACTTCTCTCAACTTCTCTTAACTTTTTGGAACGCGCAAAATTAAGAACACATGGGATTCATCATTGTAAGAACACCGGTGCGAACAATTGAGCAGTTTAAGAATGCTTCATGAATGCTTCTTTTCTTACGACTTTTCTTAAGAACAAATTTAAGAAATAACTTAGGAAGATATTTGTGAATGAGGCCCATTGATGGTTGAGGGGACCCAACATTGAGTGATGGGTTTGTCACCCGCAGCCACTTGATAGGTGAACATGTCAGCAGAGATGTCCCTAAACTCCGTTTCATCAGGGATTTCATGCCTATTTCTATGTCTTGCAGACCTTTAGCAAGATCTACTCTTGAAAATGCTATCATAACTTCCTTACTCTTAGATGCAATTTTGTGCAGTTTTAGGTTTGACTGGGCAAGCTTTTCCAGCAAATATAATAGGTTTAATTTAGCCGGGGAATTATTTTAGGCAGGTGTCACTGTAGAAGTGTCTTTCGAGGAATCATCTTGCTTCTGTGCATATATTCCTTCCTTGGCTGTTCTTGAGCCATTTAATAACAGTAGCTGGCAAAGGAAAATTGCCAAACTTTACAATACTCCATAACATTATTGTCAAATTGGTGTTTTTAAAACCACAGGAAGCAGAGAAAGTTTCCCACTTCAGAAGACATTAGTCTCAAAAATGTTGACAGATGTGGGTTCATGGGCACTTCCAAGGCAGATGTCTCCCACAATCAAAGGGTTGGGCATTTTGAGGTTAATTGAATTGACTGCACATCTTGGGTGCACAAATTATGTCTCTTCCCAACAGAGGAGAAAGCATTTGTCTCTGAACTGCAGTCTCTGAAGACATCTTGATGGTGTATGGGGTGATGCTGCCCTGGATGGTAAACATGCGGAAGAAGATAGATTTGGTCAGTGATCTCTGGTCTAATATGGCATATATTTTGGGGCAACGGAAGCGCTTTCGGACCATCACCCTGGCTGAAGCAGGGAAACCGGTGGCCTTAGGCCAGCTGCTCCAAGATGCCGTCCCTTCAAACAGTGGAACAAGTGCAGGAGCTGGTAACTCTGGAGCAGTTTTATCTCTGCTTTGACCCGGAAACCACTGCCTGAACCCAGCCACCCTGGAGAATTCCATGTGGCTGGCAGAGGACTACCTGGTGGAATCCGAAGGCCGCTGGCGCCAACCCTCCTGAACTGGGCACCCCGAACCCCCCCCCCCCTTATCCGAATGGCACCTGTGGCATTAGGTAAGGATACGACAGTGGGGATATGGTGTGTGCATGGTGACGTATGGTATTACCTGGTGACACATCTCACATTCAAATTTGGGGCCAAACGCATAGCATGGTTGCTGGGGTAAGCTGCTGGTTAGCCCCCCTACCTGCTGGTTCTGGGGCATGATTGGGTGGGATTTCCGTCCCTGCTGTAGAGATTCTGAACTGGAGGGCCAGGGTGCCCCAACAGCTTGGGGGGGGGGGGGTCTTACCATTTTACCCTCTTTCGCCAGGGTGACTGCAGCAAAAGTCCTACCCACATAGGCATTTCCTGCTGCAGCAAAGTCAGGACGAAATGCTGTGGAAGGTCCCGACGGACGGCAGCACCCAGTAATGGATCCCAACTTCCGTGTTATAAAAACGTTGCATCGAGTACAGGACAGATTTTACTGACTGGGAATTCGGGCCGACATCTGTTGATGGTGTGCAGAGTGCCCTGACTGCCAGAAAGTAAATACGCCAGGTGTTCCCAGGGCACCATTGTGCCCATTTCCATTGATTGAGGTCCCCTTCGAGAGAATTTGGATGGACTTTGTTGGTCTTTTCGAGAAAAGTGCAAGGAGACATCAGTTTGAGTTAGTTATAGTAGATTACCAACCTGGTATCCAGAAGCGTTTCCCCTCCCCTCACTGTTCACCCAGGTCGGCTTTCCCAAATAAATTCTCACAGACCAGGGCACGGTGTCTATGTCACGCACACTCAGGGAGCTGTGTAAGCTCTGAAACATACAGGCAATTAAAACCAGCATCTACCACCCACCGACCATCTGTGGACCGGTTTAATCACACCTTCAAAAAGTTCATCTGCGATGACAAAAATAATTGGAACCGAATGATTGATCCCCTGTTGTTTGCAGTGCAGGAGGTTACCCAAGCCTCCACCGGGTTTTCCCTCTTTGAACTGCTGTATGGTCGGCAACCACGGGGCATATGTATGGGCATGAATAGGAACTTGCCTTTCTGTCCAAGTTGGCGGGTCTGCATGAAATGCTGATTGCTATGGTACTCTAAGCAATGAATGGTGATCTTACAATAATTTACCTGATGGTTTGTAGATGCATCTAAAACATATTGAATCCTGCTTTTAAAATCCTATTATATCTCTACTTCAAATGACTTTTTCTAGAAGTCTCTGCACTACTTGAGTGCACATTTTATTAATGGATGGGGGACTGCCTGTTGGAGTCCTCCAAAGTCTTCTTTGAGTTATTCGAGTTATTCAAACTTTCTGCCTTTGTTTTTTATGTGGTGATAGGGAGTCCCAATGTCTCGCTTGGAGACTCTCTCACTTTGAGGGCTATTGGACTGGGCGAAGCTTTTCAGAATTTTTATTTTTATTTTGCTTTATTTTTGCTTCATCAATGCTGTTCAGATTTGTACTTTGGCCCCAGAGGCCAAAAGGCAGCTTGTCAACACATTTATTCCCCTAAAGGTGTCAAGATAGCTGAAGCCTGGTAAGTCTCCTTTGGCTGATTTCATTTCCAGAAGCAGATCTCCAAGCTCTCATAATCAATAATAGACTTTGTTAGAAATCTTGGGGAACTGTTTGATCTGAGAAAATAGGGAAGCGTCGTTGGCCTCCGGAGAGCCATAACATTCTTCCAACCTCTTTCACACTTTGTCTAGGCCAGTCACTGAATAGTTTATGTAGACAGATCTGAGTCTTGTGGCATACACTAACGACTTCCCGTCTAGCCACTTGAAAAGTAGGTCCAGTTATTCACTGGGTTTTAAGGTCAAAAGTGTTAATTAAGTTAGTAAAACTGGACCTCCATGACAAAAGTAATTTGTTGACTGGTTATCGAGTTGCTTGAATTAGCCTCAGCTAAAGCAGCCGCTTCACTCTCCTAATGTAGGGCACTAAATTCAGCATGTAGCCATGCTTTTACTACCTATCAGTCATTGCGCAAAGGTTGTTCTCTTAAGGGCAACTTCCACTTTAGCACTGGGTCCCTGCCGTAGCCATCCTGTCGGTAGATCTATTGGAGTGTTTTGGTGACCTTACTGATGATGAAGAATAGAGAAACATGACCTCCATATGCAACTTGTTATCATCTTTGGTGTGCTTGGTGTCAGACATATTGAATTGACAGCATCAGCAATAAGGCCTAACGTCACTCGCAAATCTGCACGGAATGCTCCCGACATAAAGATATCTTTTCACTATTCTGTCTGCTCTATTTTTGCCCAAAATCAAAGAGCTAAACACCACCCCAACAACTGTCCAAAACTGGAAGCTGAAGCTGAATGTATTGAGTATTGAAGCAGGTGTGAACTTGCAGACAGTAAAAATCTATTATATTATGTATAATCTTCATTTGAATATTCATTGCAAATGCTTAATATAAATGGATACGGTAAACATAAATGAGTACAATAAAATATATAATAAAGTAGCCTTCAATAAACTGCAAGAACTGTAAACAAATCTTGACATGAATTACCTCTAAAATGAATGAGGTAAGATAGTTCTAGTATGTTAACAAATTGCCAGTACGAAAACAGCTTAGTATATAATTTAAAAGCCAATCAAAATGTGCTGTAATAAATAATTGCACTTATTTTACACTACGTTATGTCGTAAGATGTAGCGCAAGTGGCACACATCCAAACTACAGGTTTTCCTTATTGCATGGAAAGACAGTGTTCATAATTATAAATGTGCGTTGGTAGCTGCTCACTCTGCATACTTCTCCAAACTAATTGAGGAGAACAAAAACAGTCCAAGATTTCTTTTTGATACAGTAGCCAAAATACCCAAAAGTCAAGGGACAGATAACCTGAGTCTGTATTGTAGCAGCAAGGACTTCATGAAATTCTTCAGTGAGAACATTGAATAAATTAAAAGTGAGATCATCTCATCTGCAGAAGTTTTCTCTGAACTTGCAGAGATAGCTTTTCTTCAATTGAGCTAATTGAAATTGAACAACTTATCTCGTCATCAAAATTGTCAACTTGTTTCTTTGACCCAATACCAACAAAGTTTGTGAAAGATCTTCTCTCAGTAACGTAAAAACATTGGTAATGCATCTTTAGTATCAGGATATGTCCCTGAGTCTCTCAAAGTAGCAGTAATTAAACCAACTATAAAGAAACCAAATTTAGATCCATGTGTTCTTAAGAACTTTAGGCCAGTATCTTATTTGCCATTTTTGTCTAAAATATTGGAGAAAGTAGTATCCCAGCAATTATTGGAATTTCTAAACTTTAATAATATGCTAGAAAAAATTCAGTCAGGTTTTCAAAACAGGGATAGTACCGAGACAGCACTTGTTAGGGTTGTAAATTAAATTCTAATGGCATCTGATAATAACTAGGTGTCTGTTCTAGCACTGCTTGATTTAAGTGCTGCATTTGATACTATAGATCACCATATCCTCTTAAAAAGACTTGATACCCACATAGGCATAAAAGACACTGTTCTATCTTGGTTGAGGTCATATTTGACAAATAGATTTCAGACTCATCTGATTTGTGTCCGGTTAGGTATGGAGTATCACAAGGTTCGGTATTGGGCCCCCTTCTATTCTCTTTGTATATGCTACCCCTTGGTGATATCATCCGTAAGCACAAGATCAACTTTCATTGTTATGCGGATGACAGGCAGCTATATCTGTCAGGGAGCCCAGGTGAGGATTTTCCATTGGCTAGATTGGAACTTTGCTTGAAAGATGCAATAGATTGGATGTCCTCTAATTTCCTATTGTTGAATTCTGACAAAACAGAAATGGTCATCCTTGGCCAAAAAGGCCATCGTACAAGGCTCAATGACTATGTGCTGGACCTAGATAGAAAGGTGATAGAACAGAGTGTATTGGTTAAAGATCTTGGAGTTACAATTGATCCAGATCTTTCTTTTGACTGTCATACTTAAGATATTGCTAGAATAGCATTCTACCACCTGAGAAACGTTGCCAAGATAAAAAATTTTTTTAGATGATTGGGATGCAGAGAAATTTATCCACGCTTTTGTTACTTCCAGACTTGATTATTGTAATGCTGAATTTTCAGGTGGCTCAAATACAACCACAAATACATTACAAGTTGTTGAATACAGCTACTAGGATCCTTACTAGACATAAGAAATATGATTACATCACACCAGTGTTGGCTTCATTACGTTGGCTGCCAAGATGGCAGTGGCCTGATTTTAAATTGTTAACTTTTAAGGGTGTAATTGGGCTAACCCCTTTGTATCTAACAGATATTATTATCCTGTATGTCCCATCTAGATTACTTCGCTCACAAGAGGCTGGGAATCTATATACACCAAGAATATCAAAATCAAAATCTGGAGGAAGAGCATTTGCACATAGAGCTCTACAATTATGGAATAGCCTTCCAAAGTTTGTGCGGGAATCGGACACAGTCTCTATATTTAAAGCAAGATTAAAAACGTTTCTATTCAAACTTGAAAATAGTCACTAGGGGGACTGTGACAGTGAAGGGATGGTGGCTATTAAAACATTTTTGGTGTTAAGAACCATTCCTGTGGTTGCACCATCATTGGTGGTTCCTCCCTAGTTGGCTGTGTTCTGCCTTTGGTGGGGCGGGATGGGTTTGGGCCACCTTCATGGCCATGTGTTGTTTCCGGCACTCACCCTCTTTGTATGCTGCCATGGATATATGTAGCTGTGACCACTCATAAAGTTTCAATTTTCACTTTTAAATGACTTGTCTTGAGATCATCCTGCTTCCACAGGTAAGAATTAACAATGTGCTATCTCTCTCTTTCGAGGAATCACTTGAGGCATCCTGCAGGACTGCATCGCTTTCACCACAGCAACCAGTGGACCTTTAGACTGGACTCCAGCCATCTGGGTCCCCACCCCTCTCCGCCGGATATTACAATGTTTTATAACTCCTCTACTGGAGGGCATCACGCACTATGGACATTAGATTCTTTAATCCTCCTAGTGCCGGCCAGAGGAGGATGAGCTCCGCCGTTAAACCGAGTTCCTCTCAAGGTTTCTTCCTGCCAGCCTAGGGAGTTTTTTCCTTGCCACTATTGCCACTGGTATGCTTTTGGGGGGTCAGGCTTGGGACATTGTATTTTTCTGTATGTAAAGCGTCTTTGTGACATGGAAACGTGTGAAAAGCGTTTTATAAAAATAAATTGATTGATTGAATAATTGTTAACTGCTGTACACGAACAATAAGCAAACAATTGCAGCGAGCAACATAAAGATAACATGTAAGCTTATGAACTGACAAGCAAATCAAGTATTCACTAAATTATAATATACTGACAAATAATTCGTTTTCATTATCTACAAGAAACTTATAAACCATAAACCACATACTCACAGACAATGCATCAACGGCAAACGAAAATAACGGTTAAAAAAAAAACGGCTGATGATTTCTGATGACTGTAACAGTAAAAAGCGGACATAAGTACTGTGTTAAGTGTATGGAACTGCCCCACTAGGTGTTGACAAAATAAAGTTTATATGGGCTGGAATAGTCATAAATTAATGAATGAATAAATAATTTTTATTGTGTTTTTTCAATGACCTGTGTCTGCCAATCAAGACATAATGGGTGTAATACAGAAAAATATTGGATAAATGGCTAACACTGCTCTTATTCTAGGCCTTAACTAGCCAGCTAGCTCTGGCCTTTCCCCAAACACTGGTAAGTTTAGGGGAGGCAGATTAACAGAAAAATGGAAGGGAAAGAATCTCATATAGGTGAAGATCTGTGGTTGGTGTATATCAAATGAGCACTGTTTTCCTGTGGGCTTAGCCTGCAAACAATGACTATTTTGCAGCCTCATCACAGATGAACTGCCGATGGTTAGGTTATTGCGCCCTGACATGTCTGATGCAGATAGAAGTGCGACATGCAGTGTCTGGCTATGAAGAAACTTTCACGAAGATAAACATGATGACATGATGCCACGTTTTGGATAAGGATTCGATTCGATTTGCGTTCCAATACTACCTTGGGGTGGAACACCAAGATATCTCGGTCGTTGCCATTGAATTAATTGTGAACAAGTGCGCATCTGTAGGGCCATTTTTAGCATGTGGTTGCAGTGAGTATAATAGTACAAGAATAAGAGCCTTTATTCAGAGCTGTGAATGTTAACGAGAGAATTAACATTGTATTGGATTTGTATAATTTTTTTCTTTTGTAAGATTTGTAAAGTGGAAACTGAGCTCAAATCAGCTTAGTAGACAAAATAATTTTATCCAGAGAAGTTCATTCTCCTATCGACTGCTGGGCGCCACAAGTAGACCCAGTAATCATAATAAAAAAATAAAAAAAATATATTTTTGTGTCCCGTGTTGTTCAAAATAATACCACCCATCACACATAGCTTAGGCTTCCATATATGAAACCGGTCAAAGGGTGTTTTGTTTCTGTTCTGTTTTTCTTTCTTGATTTTCACCAGGCTTGACATATAATAAATGAAAGTCTCATCATCTGTGTATCTGACTAATGAACTGATGTAGTACAGCTTACAGCGGTCACATTATGAATTTACAATAAAATCTAAACATAAATATGTATATAATATAAACATTTATACACGTTTTAACTCCCTGGGGGCAGGGTGTGTTGTTACTCACAGGAATGAAATAATAATAACAATAATAATAATAAATTAGCCAAATAGAGACAGGGCAGAGGTAATTGGGGACAAGACAAAGCCAGGGACAAAAAACAATGGAAAACATTCAGGAGCAAAAAGAGGTTCTCAAACAAAAATTGGTCTTAATACAACCAGGTTCTCAGACCAAAAAGTCAAAGTTAAAAAACCAGTCATTATCACTCTAACAACAGTTTGGCTCAACTAAGCCCAAACTCGCCCCTTGGGTATAGGCACTGGCTGAAGAAACCAGCCGGGGGAACGCTTCTGTGGTATTCTCCTCAGTCAGCGCCTCATCTTGGCTGTGGGGAACAGACTTGGAGACACACTTGTAGGGACCATGCACAGTCCAAACAAACTTCATTTTCCTCTCGCTGGCACCAGGGGGTGACATCATCAGCCATTGCCCCCTAGCTGGTACTTTCAAACTCCAACGCCCAGTCACAGAGAGCCATTAGCAAATCACATTGTTCCTTAAAAGCAGAGAACAGACATTTTCTCACTCTCTCTTTTCCTGTGATGGAGACCAAAGGGGGACACAGCTCCCTGCCAAAGAGGCCTCCAGTTTGGCCGTCATGAGAGAAAGGATCTTTCTGCTGTGGCCCGCCCTCTCCTGCTGCAGCGTCGTAAGGGGGAAACATAGCTCCCTGCTGCCAAGGCCTCTAGCTGGGCTGTAAGGAAAGAGAATCTCTCAGCAACCAACTGAAGTCTAAGTCTGCCACGTGAAAGGCCACTGATCACAGCTCGTGAGCTAGTACTTAGAGTTATCAGTTACACTCAGATCCTTTACACAATTTTGAGCCAAAAGTGGCTATTCTGAAGCGACCGGTTCCTCTCATTGTCTAGTCATCCCAGGAAGACGTGCCTCAGAAAGTACATTCCCTCAGAAGGGAAGGAAATCTTTCTGTATGTTCTGCTGCAACAGTAGGTGACTCGTATATCTCATGATACGATTCCACAAGTAAGCTGTAGCATCTGGGCATTTTACTTGTGTTATTGTCTTCAGTCAAGCAATACATGCAGTCAGTGTGTTTGAATGTCTAATACAAATGCTCTTCAACTTTGTACCTCCCTTGTTGGTATGAAGGCATATTTGCAGTGGGAAAGGAATACTAACCTGTACATACTCATCACTGTTCAAGTTTGTTGATCACATTGGGTATACTGATGTGAGCAAGTAAGGCTTTTGCCAACTAACTGCCGCTACTTAACATAGAATCAGAGCTCATTCATCTAAACCTCTCCTTTGCACGCAATCAATCCATAACCTAGCCTTTCCTACATAGGTTGAGCATCCCATATCAAAAATGCCTGGGACCAGAAGTGTTTCGGATTTTGGATATTTTCGGATTTTGGAATATTTGCATATACATAATGAGATATCTTGGGGATGGGACCCAAGTCTAAACACAAAATCCATTTATGTTTCATATAATCCTTATACACATAGCCAGTAGGTAATTTATACAATATTTAAAATTTATAATAAAAAATCCGTACTCACGAATGGACTGCCATGAAGCCTATTAAATAAAAAATTTGAGTTAAAGACAAACAGTTTGTAGTAACGAACGCAGGAACAAGTTTGCTACGCTCATGAAAACATTCTGCGGCGTCGGTGGTTCGACGGCTCAAGCATACCCACGCCAGTCTGTTTCGGATCACAAGCTGTTGGCGTTGCATCCCATAACATTTTACTTGGTTTTACTAGTTTTCTTTTTGGAAGTGTTTTTTAAGTGTTTTATATGGATAGAAAAGTTAAACATATGACCAACTGATACTAAATACGAACCGTATGTACATGAATTACATACAAATTCAACTTTAAGACGGTCTCAGGAACGGAACTTGTTTGTAACCTGGGGACTGCCTGTATTTCTGTACCACAAAGCAGAGAATAAACAAAAAAACATAGTAAATAATGCACTTAGGTCTGGTGTTGACTATGGTTGGCAACAAACTGACCCCAGACAGAGCGTCAGAGCATCACATGGGCAAGTGAAGTTAGTTCTGGAATCTTCTGCTTGTGGTGTCATGTCGGCACTTAAAAAGTTTTGGATTTTGGAGCATTTTGAATATCAGATTTTCGGATATGGGATGCTCAACCTGTATACTCATATCACTCTCGTAGATTCTCTGGTTGTTCTTTGTTTGAGCCACGTGTCTTTCTACGTGTGGAACTACCCCTCCCCCATTTTATCTTCATCATCCTTGATGAAGTAAGAGTAATCCTAGTAAGAGGAGCTCCTACCCTGTCCCAACGCACTTTATGACACACCATTTATGGGTCCATCATGGTGGGTTGGCGTTGCTGTTAATTTCCCCTGCAAAATGGCATCCTTTATGGTCAGGTCTTCACTGGCCCACTGACTTTCACCATAATCCCACCACCAGGGTGGGAACCTAATAGTCTTACCATCCTCTACCTCTGGGTTGTCTGGAGGAAAGTCGGAGTCAAGTAGTTCATTCATCTTCGTTGTAGTTCTGTCTGGCATTGAAGAATCTGAAATTCAGCCGGATTTCCACTGAAGACTGATAAGCTTACCTTTTAACTTCAAGATCTGCAGTGTTAATTCAGCAATTTCATGAGACTATTCTTTGATTTCTTGCCAGAAGGAAAGCACATCTTTATCCCTTTGTTGCAGGATTTGCTGGTTACTCAGTGTTCCACTTTCTCTTGTTGTATCTGCTGTTTGAGCTGGCTCACTTCCTCCGCAGCAGCCTCCACCCTCTTATGCAGGTCTTACCTGGCCTTTTGATTGGACCTCTCCTTTTCTTCAAGGGCTACCATGGTACTTCTACTTTACTGAATGACTGTCAGGCTTTCCTTGGCAGTTGAGAGGTCCTAAGCAATTAACTCCTTCTCCTGAAGACTAAGACTTTCTCTTCTCGTTCAGCCCCGCAGGGTCTGCCCCTCTAGGGTTAGCCTGTCCAGGCAATGCCACTCTTCCTCTTCCTAACTGCTGGTGCAGTAACTACCATGTATCCTCCAGGCTGGGGCTCTTGTTCTTCAGCACCTCCTTATGCATTGCGGCCTCAGTTTTCATAGTCTGGAGCTTCCTCTCGTTCTCATTAGCCTGTGAGAGGGTAGCCTCCTGGCCCTTTTAGGATGTATTAATATGGGCCTGAAACTTCATCAGGTCAAGCTGAGTTAAGTAATTAAATAATTACATTTGTGTAGAGCTATACAGTGTCATCAGGTTTCAGAAGCTGTTGGGAAAAAAGACAGATCTAAATATAGATGGCTATTCTGTACCCCAAATATATGAATCACAAATCTAATGGTAAGTGGATTCAAATCTTTCCCATAACCTAAACATATTTTTCTAAATGGGTTTTCCCAATTCCCACAGGCACGTAGCCAAACTTAGTAACTTCCTGTCTTAAAAGATGTGGAAGAACTGATTCATGTGTTTGTTTCATAAAGGCCGAACTATTGCAATAATTTTGTATCAGACATTTTACACTCTACTAGCCTACACAACCAGAAAGAGAGGTTTGGTGCGGATTGAAGGGACATACATTCTCCCAACAGAGATTCTGCAAGGCAACTAGGATGCAGACAGGAGACACAGGTAAGTGTAAGTAAATGCGAAATCCAGATATCCTGATAATAGGGCCCAGTCCGCACTCGGGCAAACTCTCTGAGGAAATGCAATGAAAACAAATAAGATGTCATTTGAACTTAAGTTCTGTCTAAATGGGAGTTTTCTGCCTTCTTATTTCCCACAGCCTTCGGTCAGAGGCCTCACACCATTCCAATTGCGTTTAATAAAATGTAATTGACTGATCACATATAATACAATATATCACATCATTCTCAGTACATCTCCAGCTTCAGATACAATTCTGATATGTGCCATCTGTAGAAGTTCTCTGATGACACTGCTATTGTGGGGTGTATCAGGGATGGTCAGGAGGGGGAGTATAGGAGCCTGGTGGAGGACTTTGTGGGATGGTGCGCAGGGAACCACCTGCAGCTCAACATCACTAAGACGAAGGAGATTGTGGTAGATTTCCTGAGGACCAGGGCCCCCTCGATCCCTGTCCACATCCAGAGGATGGATGTTGAGATGGTTGGGACCTACAAGTACTTGGGAGTCCACTTTGACAGCACACTGGAGTGGGCATGGCCCTGTATAAAATGGGACAGAGCAGGCTCTACTTCCTGAGGGGGCAGCTCACTACTTCACACCAGTCAGTTTTCACTAGTGACATCTTCTATGCTATGGTGTGCTGGGGCGTCAGCATCAAGGTGGGTGACTCCAACAAAATCAACAAACTGATCAGGAAGGCTGGCTCTGTGCTGGGGTCTAACTTTGGCACCCAGGAGTAGGAGGAAGAGGCAAGGGCATTGTCCAAACTGCGGGCCATTATAGACAATGCCTCCCACCCCCTCCATGACATGGTGGTTGAAATGCGGAGCTCCATTAGCGCTAGACTGATCACCCCACGGTATCAGAAGGAGCACTATCTGAAGGCCTTCCTGCCTTCAGCCATCAGACTTTACAATGCCTCACTTGAGCCTGAACACTGGAACCACCAGACTAATAACATTTGAAGTTTGTACTACCTCCTCTGCACTTTCTACATAATCATTTCCTGTGTTTAACCCTACCGTATGTACTACTTGTTGTGCGATTTTTGTTTTTATGTTATTTTGTCATTCACTGCTGTAGCGCCGCAATTTCCCCGTGGGGGGATGAATAAAGTACCAATCTATCTATCACTCTTGTAAGAAAAATTTGTTTTATTGAATTTTATTTATGCAATAACAGTTTTGAGCTCTTAAATGTCTTAAATGGTCACATGTTCTCAGGCTACAATCCAGTCATTAATAAACACTCATAAATTTTTAACACATCCTTCCATCTTGGACAATGTTAAACAAATGTTCTTTAAAAAGCAAGCCATCCTACATTTATTCTCTATACACACTGGCAACCATATATATGACCATATATTGTTTGCTTTTCACTTGCCTTATACTGTAAAAATACAGTTTATTTCATCCATAAACACACTTGTGTTCTTTAAGATTTCTTAAATATGAGAAACTCTTCCCACATTTATCACACATGTATGGTTTTTCCCCCGTGTGAATTTGCTGGTGGGCTTTAAGACTATTTGCTTGATTGAAACTCTTTCCACACAAAGCACAGCTAAATGGTTTCTCTCCCGTGTGAATTCTCTGGTGTCTATTTAAATTACCTAAAATACTGAAGCTCTTACCACAAATATCACAACTAAATGGTTTTTCACCTGTGTGAACATTCTGATGTGTTTTGAGACTACTCTGTTGAGTGAAACACTTTCCACATTGTTTGCAGCTAAATGGTTTCTGTCCAGTGTGTGTTTGCTCGTGTATTTTAAGATAACTTGCTGCACCAAACCGCTTTCCACACACCACACAACTGAATGGCTTCTCTCCCATGTGAATTTGCTGGTGTGTTTTGAGGGCATTTGTAGAACTGAGAGACACTCCGCATACAGCACAGCTATAGGTTTTCTCTCCAGCGTGAATTTCCTGATGCGTTTTAAGAGAGCTTATTGAACTGAAATTCATACCACATATAACACAGCTACAGGGTATTTGCTCTGTGTGAATTTTCTGGTGCGTTTTAACCCTACTTTTCTGATTGAAACTCTTCCCACACGTAACACAACTGTACGGTTTCTCCCCCGTGTGAATTCTCTGGTGTGCTTTAAGCGTGTTAGCTTGATTGAAACTTTTCCCACATGTGGCACAACTAAATGGTTTTTCACCTGTGTGAATTCGTTGGTGTCTATTTAGATTACCTGCTATACTGAAACCCTTCCCACATGTATCACAGTAAAATGCTCTCTCTCCAGTATGGACTATCTGGTGTGTTTTAAGACCATGTGCACGATTGAAACTCTTCCCACATATATCACACCTAAATAATCTCTCCCCTGTGTGAACACTCTGGTGTTTTTTTAATAAACTTTTCTGATTGAAACTCTTTCCACACTCAACACAACTGAATGGTTTCTCTCCGGTGTGAATCAGTAGGTGGATATTAAGACTCCGTTTTACCGCAAAACTCTTCCCACACTGTGTGCAACTAAATGGTTTCTCTACTGCATGGATTATCTGGTGTGCTTTAAGATGAATGATCTTCCCAAAACTCTTTCTGCAGTGCATGCAACTGAAATGTTTCCCTCCTCTGCTAGTTCCCCTTCCTTTCTTTATGATCTTCGCTGCCTTTTCACAACGCTTAGTACAGAGGTTGTGTCCAGCATTGTCTTTCATGTCTGACTTGGTCATACTGGGTTGTATGTCCTCTTCCTCTGTGTCTTCTGCTGAGGTATAACAGCCCTCCTCAGTAAATTCTACATCTCCTGAGCAAAAAAAAAAAAAAGGAGGAACATGAATATAATCAAGCTGTTAATGATTAACCTAAGTGACCAAACCTAAGAATATGGGATTTTTTAAATGTGAAACATAACTAGACTAAACTTTAAAGTAGAATCCAATGATATAACCTTGTAATTGAATAATTATTAATTAATAAATGTAATTAATTAATTAATAATTGTATATTATAATTGTATAACTATACAAGTTATAAAAACAAAAATAATATTTTGCTTTATTTCGCTGAGCAAATTATTGGAATCATCCCCAACTGGGCACAATTAAATTAAAATGGAGCTAATTATACCCCAAGTCAAATCACAGTGTAACTGTGAACATTAATACATAAAATATACTTGGTTTAAAGGACTTTAAGCTGAGGAAGTGTTAGCCAGTCTATTTAATGGTGTGGTTAACCAAATTTTGGCGCTTTAACTACAGTTTTCTTTTTATTTATTTATCCAGGCTTCATACATGAAAATGAGTGCAAGCATACCTAAAAATTGCCAATCATGTCAATACCAGCAACTTGAGGAGACACAGAAAAAACAAAAGACAAAACTTGAAGAATTTCGAGCCGAAGATGTGCCACAAGAAACAACCACACAGTTAACATATCTGTTAGGAGAATTAAACTACAGGATACAGATAAATATTAAATACTAATATAACAAAATATGCCAATATTAAATATCACAAAAAGCTATGTTAACAATCCATGCCTTTAACTATGGTATATGCTTATATAACAAAATGCTGTGGGTAACACGATACTAAAATGTTAAAACATTTTAAAAAACAAAATGCATGTGCTATTTGTCAGTATATTGGTTTTTATTAATTTGCAGATTACAGGTCGCTCAGAATATCCAGAAAATATTAATAAAACCATACAATTAATCTTTTTTGTAAACAAACTAAAGGATGGCTCAAAAGATGAAATATAACTGAAATCGTATAATTGTGTTACAACTAACCAAGAAAACCACATTACTTTTCTAAACTGTATTAATTTAAATAAATTAACATAAATTATTAATTTGCAAAGAATATTTGTTTTATATTGGTTTCTGGTGTTTCCCACATTCGGTTGTATTATAATCTCCTAGAAACCTTAAAAACATTATAAGCTGTATATAAAACTGAGATGTTAAAATATCTGCATGGGGGTCATCCCAGATAACAGGTATTTAATGTAAAATTATTCAGTTTTTCTGCATTAAGTAATAGGGTGTTAAAAGCCGCTTTAAACTTCCAATAAACAAAAGTTTTTTTTAAATGTGTTTAAAAGGATACTGTATGGTCTACACATTGGGTATTAAAATATCACTAGGGGTTCACAACTGAAAGGCTTCTGCTATCTGTTAATTATCTCAAGAATCAATTGTTAACAGTTTTTCTATTTTGGTAATATTGAAGGTCATGGACAATGGATGACAAAACAAAGTGTCCACTAAAGGCAGCTATAAGCACATTTTGATGCTAACAAGAGATAACGCTGCATATAACAACGCAAACAATAACGGATTATTTCATCGATTATACAATCAGAACAAATGACAGGAATACCAATCTGAACAAATGAAAGGAATACCATCCTTTTAGTTTGAGCCTAATTATTTACCACCTGAGGAAAGAAGCAGTAAAGATGACTGTGCTTCTGATGAGGAAGGATATCTCCTAGACGTGACTTTATAAAATAAACCCAAAATCAAAACACCTCACAATGTATTTTCAGGCAGCACTCCCCTGTTCAACCCTTAACTGTTTGGAGCTTGTCATTTTGGAATACCAGCGTTCTCTGTCATGTAGACTGATGATCGCAGTACATAACACATCCCTGTTTAGACAAACGGTCTGGACTCTTGGTGCTGTGATGCAAGGTAAATCAGAAATAGTTACAATGCAATGATTGTGTTAAGATAATATAGCTTGAAAAAGATAATCAACCATTAATCCGTTAATTTAAATTCAGTCACTGCTACTGAAATGTTGTTTACATGGCTCAAACATTGATATATCAAAATATTCTATTCAATATTTAATTACATGAAAATCGATCACTCTGAAATAAAATATAGAATTACATAACCATGATAAAAGTGTTTTATTATAACAATAATAATTGTAGAAACAGTGTGAAGGTTAAACTGGGTATGTTATGGCAATAGCTAAACCGGTATAAGTTTAAAGCAAACGAATTATTTTTGTGGCATTGCCGCTGTTCAAACCTGAGGTTCCACTAAACCTCGTCTGCAACAATTTCCCAATTTTTAAATCAAGAAGACGAGCAATTTTCAGTTGCAAAATGGAAAACAGTTCATGACCAACGGCACTGGCTGTAACAAGCTAGCGGAACATACTGAATAATTAGAAGGTTGGTGTATCATTACCACTACATAATCACGCACTAACATTAGCTAAAAGCCCACAGTTTGCTACGTAGTGACCGCTAACCGGAGATAGGGCATGATCTTGTTTTCCTTTTTAAACCACTACACCTCCTGTTAACATAGAAATGCACCTGTAACTGCCTTTGTAATGGAGACTTTCTGACCTTTGTCATCATCAATCCCAGAGTGCTTAACAGGGAATTTAAAAATGACAGGCCCAGGAAGACAACGGAATTTGATACAAAGGTTTTAAGTTTTTCCAATAAGGTTTTTTGATATAACCAGTATAGTGTCCCTATAATACGCGTTTACTCAGTTTCTGCAAAATTAACTTAGTTTTTAGTTTTGTTGGAAGAGTAGAAATATTAAATACCACTGAATGGACGACATTTCCAGATTTATTTAACTAAAATATTTTATAGAAAGGGAAGTGATGTGATTTTTAAACCAGAGGAACACCCCAGTTAGTCCAGCTAAAGCAGTCACAGTTTTCCCCACTCCACTCACCCTCCACACAGGTCTTCAGACTTTCCTCTGGATCACAGTTCACCAGGCCCTCTTCCAGTCCCTCCTCCTTGATGATAATGGATTCGATTCTACCCTCCACCTCCCCAAACTGTAAAAGGGAAAAAGAAACCATCTACAATAGTCCCTACTTTGCACACCAGGGGCGGTAAATATTTACAGTTTAACCATTCGCATTTGGTCATTTGCTTCTTCTCCATTCTCAAGCTGTTTTGCACTCTCAAGTCTTCTTTAGACTGCAGTCTTCAAATCACCCAACAGCTTTTCAATAAGACTCAGGTCTGAGCTTTGACTAGGCCACTAGGCCAAGGGCATTTACTTTTTTCCCTGCTGAGCCAATCCATTGTTGATTTTGCTTTGTGCTTAGGATGATTGTGCTGCTGAAAGGCAAATCCTTTCCTCAGTCCGAGGTCTCCAGACCATCCAGACTCCAGGATATGCCTTTACTGTGCACCATCCATCTTTAAATTGATCTACATAAGCCCCTCTGCACCCCCCACGCACAAAATCAGCAAAATAGAATGCAGCCACCACCGTGTTTTACTGTAAGGATGGTGTAAACAGGGTGATGTGTCCTATTTGCTTTATGCCACACATATTGCTTTGCATTGAGACTAAAAAGTTTTACTTTGGACTCAAAAACCTCTCCCACATGCAAGTTTCATTGCAAAAGTATATCATACGGCCTTTTTCAGCATAGGAATCCACCTTTCAATACAGGCCGTTTGTGAACAGTAATAATAGATTAATAGATTAATAATAATTAACAGTGACCTCCTTAAGCAGATTCCTCAAGCCTCCTCCTGATCGAGGTTGCACCAAAGTTTCCACTTTACAAGTTCTTTTAGCAGCTCTATGTTTGTCACGGTTGCTTCAGAATTCACTTACATGATTCTTCCTCCAGCAGTATTTGACTAGTATTTGACAGACTGAGGAAAAAATGTCCTCTAAAAAACATTAACATGCAAGAATAAAACCCAGTTTGAAAAACAGGCCCTTGCACAGACCTGATCCCTCACCACAACAGATCGCAGTGGTGAGTCTTCATCCCCATCTGGGGCCTCTAGATCTCGACACTGACTGAAGCTGGGACAACGGTCCTCCTCTGGAACAAATGATGAGATTCATTTAAAAGTTTGTTGTTAAACAAAAACATTCCTAAATAATTGTATTTAATTCACTTACATGCAATGCACAACAGTCCATTAATTATATATGTAAAAACATCAAACTAAAAGTTACTCACCTCTTAATTCGTCCCTAACCTGACCGCCCACAGACTGACACTCCACAGATCTCAGTCGCTCTCCAGAATCTTGCTCAGTCCTCGGCTCCATCAGGGCTTCAGTCTCACTCACACTGTGACTCTGAGACACTTCCAACACAGCAGGGTCCTCACTCAGAAGGATCCAGATTTTCTTCAGTGCCTCTTCTGCTAGTTTCTCCAACATTGAGGCCAACTGAGTCTGAGATGTAGCATATTAAACATTTTATTAGCAAGTTTGCTTTATTCATTCAGTCTCCTAAAAGATACCGTACTATGACAACAATAATCACAATTACAATAATACATATATACACACACATACAGTACTGTGCAAAAGATTTCTGTAAAGTGAAGACGTTTAGAAAAATAATTAAATGAAAAGTTTCTAAATATAAAGGACAAAACAAAACAAAATTTAAAAACAAACAACACAAAAAAATAATGAGGGAATATTTGTTGTGACCACCCTTTGCCTTTAAAACTGCATAAATTGTCTTAGGTACACTGTTGAGCAGTTTTATTAGACAGGTAGATATTGGAGAACTTGCCACAGTACTTCAACAGACTTTGGCTGTCCGCCTTGCTTATGTCTGTTCAGGTAATCACAGACAGCACAGATGATGTTGAGATCATATTATATACGAGTCTAACAAATATATTATTGACCAAGCATTTTGCAAAAATACATACAAACGCATAGTTCAAGCCTTGCCCTAGTTAACACAATAAATTTAATATTTAAAAGTGGTATTTTAAATCAATTTCATGACACATAACGCCATCAAAATCACCGAATCAATAACTGAAACCTCCACCAATAAAAAAGATGGACTACTTTTCTAACTATTTCTAATGTGTATAACCTATTTCATTTGCGCAGTATAAACGTGTGAAAATCAGGTTCGTTCTTTGTCAAGAGTGTATTCCAAGGGTCAGCTATGCCTCCTCCCTCGACGTAGAGACAGTAACCAACAGCATATTACAGAATGCATTGTTTCCTTCGACTGCCCATCAGCAGTACTGCGTCTACTGACAAGCTAGCGTTAAGCCTCCTCCTTCTGCAGTGTGCTATGCTCAACTCACCATTCTCATTTCGCCTAGGGATTCTAATGAATCTCTGAGTTCGCTTTCCATCAATGGTACTTCCGCTTTTGAAGGTTTATTTTTATTCTCAAGTTGACACATTTCAAAGCGTAACACTGCGTATCCTTCGTCCAAAACTTTCCTCATTTCGACAACGGCCGCTTTGACCAGTATCTCCATAATGGAGGCTAATTGTGTCTGGAGAGCCGACATGCTCTTTCATTTAAATTCGTACTATCTCGTTCACAATCCCTTTATTAAATACACTGTTTTCAAAGCAGAAAACTACAAACAACGCACGAATTAGTCATTTTAATCAGAAACAAGTCCCGAAAACAACTTTCTGACTTCTACAGACGACATAAACACACAAACACGCCGTAACGTAGGATCTATGCTTCCGCTAAACGTCTAGCCTTCAAATTTCAAAATAAAAGTTCAATGCTAAACACTCGAACGTTTGACAGCAGCAGCGATTGGCATTTTAGGTACTTTTCGGTATAAATAATAAGTAAACGATTAGCTGTTCGCATAAATATTATTTTAATATATGGTTATAGACCGGCACAACCATACTTTTAGTTTATTATTATTTATACAAAGGTAATATCATCTTTCATCCATGGTCTCGTCTCACGCTTCCGTTTTTGCCATTCGACAAAGGAGGATTGCATACTCAGTTTCAGCGATTCAAACTCCTCACCTCTCGGCGAAATTCACCGTTTTTAGATCAAAATAGGTCACCAACGAGATTCATGTAGATCCGAGGAGAACGTTTTCATGGGAGGTCTCACCACGCAATGTTCTCACCTTTTTTTACCCCTTACCTGTTTGCATCCCTGCAGTTTACCATAAACAGCTGAGCTATGTATTCAATAAATCCTAATGTTTTTCAGTAAAGAAGTGAAGTGATTAGTTAGGTGATAGCTTTTAAAATTAAATTTTGGAATTCACTAATATTTTTAAAATGTTCACTCCAATTTGGAATTTTCCAGCTCTCTTATTGGTAACAAATGCCATCAACTATCATAACATTATGACTCAATACTGTTCTGAACATTACCAATCTGTAAGCAAGCCCAAGAGCTGTACAGAAAGGGAAAATTTGATTTAAATTTTTATTGAAATCCAGTGATACTTACGTTATACTTATTTACCAAAATATGATTTACACAATGCTTATATCAAAATATATATCAAATTTTAATTGACGTTAATTACTTTTAATTAACTTACTGAATTGAGAGATTAGTCTTTTTTCATGTGCCAGTGTTTGGATGATTTGCATGAAATCTGAGAACAGTTTTTGTCATTAATAAATACAGCAAAAGAGAAATCTTTGTATAACACGAAACCTAAAGCAAGGAAATATTTGCTGAAGAACTTCTGATGAGGCACCCTTCCCAGAAGTATGAAACCAGTGCTGTTATTCAGATTCATCAGCCTTCTGGTTCAAATTTTAACCATTACACCACAACAACCATTATCAGTTTGCAAGAACCTCCTTGGGAGGTTGCAGATCCAGTGTCAGAGCAATATTAAGAGAAAATATGCTGCGAAACCTGAATTAAATGCTATAATGTGACAGAAACAAAACTTTGCAACAATGCAGCCAAAAGAGTTACATTGTGATATGTGTAGTAACTGCACAATCAAAGAGAGAAAAACTATATATAAAGACTGCATACAATGTGCATTTGCTAACCAGGGTTAAAATAAAAATGGATAAATTGCATAAAATGAAGAAAACTATAAAACATTTAAAAATCAATATTCAATAGTGATATATTTCTTGAATATTACTAGATTGAAAATCCATGATTCTGTAAATTGTCTCAATGATGTAACAATCCAGGTTATAGATTTCTGAAATGATATCTCAATTTAATTAGATTTCTAAAAGAAAATCAGCAGAAAAACTAGATTTTGGACTTAATCAGTATTTAATGTAAAGATTTTTCATTTTTATACTGGATCTTAATATTATGCAATATTGCTTCTTTCAGCTATTAACACACTTATGTTCCTTAAGATTTCTTAAATATGCAAAGCTCTTACCACATTTATCACACATGAACGGTTTCTCTCCAGTGTGAATCTGCTGGTGGGCCTTAACATTATTCGCTTGGCTGAAACACTTCCCACATATCTCACAACTGAAAGGTTTCTCTCCAGTGTGAATTCGCTGATGCCTTTTTAGGTTTCCTACTAGGCTGAAATTTTTTCCACATATAACACATTTAAATGGTTTCTCTCCAGTATGAATTCGTTGGTGTGTTTTCAGACCATTTGGAAGACTGAAACTTTTCCCACACGTGTCACAGATGAATGGTTTCTCTCCTGTGTGAACTCTCTGATGTGTTAAAAGGGCACTTGTCTGACTGAAACTCTTCCCGCACTTTACACAGCTGTATGGTTTCTCACCCGTGTGAATTCGTTGGTGTGCTTTAAGAGAATATGCACAACTAAAGCTCTTTTGACATAAAGCACAGTTAAAGGTTTTCTCTCCAGTGTGAATTTGCTGATGTGTTTTAAGACTATTAGGGAAACTGAAACTCTTCCCACATGTAGTACAGCTAAACTGTTTTTCTCCTGTGTGTGGCATCTTCCTTGTGTGAATATGCTTATGAGCTTTGACATTATTAGCTTGGCTGAACCTCTTTCCACATATATCACAGCTAAATGGTTTCTCTCCTGTGTGAGTTCGACCATGTCTTCTAAGATTGACTGCAAGGCTAAAACATTTCCCACACGTATCACACTTAAATGGTTTCTCTCCTGTGTGTACTATCTGGTGTGTTTTAAGAACCTTTGCATGACTGAAACTTTTTCCACATGTGTCACAGGTAAATGGCTTCTCTCCTGTGTGAACTCTGTGATGTATTTTAAGATAACTAGCTTGACGAAAACATTTTCCACATGTTTCACAGCTGTACGGTTTCTCACCTGTGTGAATTCTTTGGTGTACTTTTAGACTTTGTTTCACTGTAAAAGTCTTCCCACAACGTGTGCAGGTAAATGGTTTCTCTATTGCATGTACAAGCTGATGTATATTTAGACTGCGTTTCTGACTAAAATTCTTTCCACACTGTTTGCAGGTAAACGGTTTCTCTTCTTTGTGAACCAACCGATGTGTGTTAAGACTAGTTCTATAACTGTACCCCTTCCCGCATATATCACAGATAAATGGTTTCTCTCCTATGTGAACACTCTGGTGTTTCTTGAGGAAACGTTTCCAATGGATACTCTTTCCACACTTAAAAAATTTAGTTTTTGTTTGGGTATGAATAAACTGGTGTATCTTTAAACTGCGTTCCACTTTAAAACCTCTCCCACACCTGGTGCAGCTAAAAAAATTTTTTCCTGCATGAACAGTCAGAGAAAGTTTCAGTTTACATTTCCGACTGAAACTTCTTCCATTGTTTTTACAGCTGAATGCCTTTGCTCTTTTGTTTGTGCTTTCACCAGTCTTTGTATTCTTTGCCTTCTTGAAATGCTTGGGATCAAGGTTGGAGTCTGTAGGCATGCATTGAATATGCCCCCACCATCTGCCTTCATCCAGGGCACCACAGTCCAGAGGCCCAATGATATGTCCACCCATAGTCTCAGCGCTAGGCTGTGCATTCCCTTTGGAGAAGAACAAGAGAAAAAATAAAGGCTCCAGTCAATAAGGGAATACAGCAGAGGTATAGTTTTGTCTTCGTTGTAAAAGTGAAATAAAAATGAATGTAGGAAGTGAGGTCAAATCAGACAATGTTTCCCCAAAATCAAATGGGGTCTTCATATTCCCTCACTGGATCCTAATAACAATTTCAACAAAATCTGTCATCCTGTTTCTCAGATAAAAGAGCAACAAAACAATACACAAATACGGTCAAACGTCACCTGGAAACTTAGGTCACAGTCACTACACAAAAAAAACATGCAAAACCCTCCCAAGATGTTTTGGTGCCGATTAGGAACGTTTGTCATTGCATACACATTAACAGGAAAAACAGGTAGTGAGGTCAAAGGTCAAATAAAAAGTTGGCCAGTCACCAAATCCGTCTAGGGTCTGCATATTCTACCCATACATCCTTGAACAAAATCCATCAAAAAGGTCTTCAGATTAACAAAAAAAGATCAACAAAAAAGCACAATGTACTATGCTATACGTGCACAGTAGCTTCCTAAGGCTTTTACCCTCTCCACTGCTATTCTGTGAGTCACTGTTCCATATGTCTTCTTCATTTATCTTCTCCTTGACAAGAGCTAACTCAGGCCGGCTCTCTTCCATGTCTGAAGACTGAAGAGTGAACAATTAGATATTAAAAACAAAATAATAGCATATCAGATTTGTCAAATTCACTAAACTTTGGCTCTGCCTTGCACAATTCAAAATTCAAGGCTAGAGTGAACTTCTACACCTGTTTAATTGTACTAGTGTTAATATTTAATTGAACGTGGTTTCTCTTTCATAGATATCTAATTATGTACCAACATTTTGACAAAATTGCCTTTGAGGTCACACTGACTAATACTAAATAATTTGTTTTATTGTCATTTATCTTTTTTTTTAATTTAGCAATTTCCCAAAAATATTGAAGTTAAATTACCTCTAAATAATGTCGCTAATGACTCCAAAAATCTATATTAAATCCAGTTTGAAGAAAAGGTCATTGTACAGACCTGGTTACTCACCACAACAGACCGCAGGGGTAAGTTTCCCTCCACATCTCCACACTGACTGATGCTGGGAGAACGCTCCTCCTCTGGAACAAATTAGAGTAATTTAGAGTAGTTTGTTATTCAACAAAAACATCCCTACAGAATTTTATTTCATTCACTTACACGTAATGTTAAATATGTAATACTCCAATCAAAATATGAATATGTGTGGAGTATAAAATATTATATATGTAAAAACAAACTAAAAGTTACTCACCTCTTAATTGGTCCCTAACCTGACCGCCCACAGACTGACACTCCACAGATCTCAGTCGCTCTCCAGAATCTTGCTCAGTCCTCGGCTCCATCAGGGCTTCAGTCTCACTCACACTGTGACTCTGAGACACTTCCAACACAGCAGGGTCCTCACTCACAAGGATGCAGATTTTCTTCACTGCCTCTTCTGCCATTTTCTCCAACATGGAAGCCAGCTGAGTCTTTTAAAAAGACACACTTTTTTTAGTAAATGCAAACAGTTTTATGTAAGCTGCAAGCGTAAATTTGCGGGGCATCACTACCTCACAGGTTGATCATCCACGAGGAGCCGCTGCTATAATAAATTTAAACAGTATATACAGTGTCTTGCAAAAATATTCAGACCCCTGAAGTATATTCTCTCATATTAATTAATTACACATGATACATTGAAACTTTGTTATGTTTATGCTCATTTAATTTATAGTACTAAACCTCAAAATCAATTACTGTAAGATGACACTGGTTTTATGTTGGGGAAAAACTGAAATATTTGGTAATGCCTTTTTTTTTGGCTTTATAATAAATAACAGCTTTAAGTGTTTTGGGGTAAGTATGTACCAGCTTTGCCTACAATGTTAAAGAGATTTTGGGCCATTCTTCCTGGCAGATTTGCTCCAGGTTGTTCAGGTTGGTTGGATGACTTTTGTGGACAGAAATTTTCAAATAATGTCACTGAATCTCAAAAGGATTGAGATCAGGACTTTGACTGAGACATTACAGGACATTAACCTTTTAGTTCTTGAGCCACTCCAGTGTTGCTTTGTCGGTGTGCTTGGGATCATTGAATTAAGCAGGTTCTCTTGTGGTATTTCCCTGTATTCTGCTTCATCCATTCTTCCTTCAATTCACAATGCCCAGTCCTTGCTGATGAGAAGCATCCCCACAGCATGATGCTGCCACCACCTTACTTCACTGTAGGGATGGTGATTCTTGGGGCATTGGCAATTTTAGGTATTGAGTTTTGGCCAAAAAACTCTTGGTGTCATCTAACTGCTAAACCTTTTACCACATTGCAGCTGAGTCGCTGTCATGCTTTCTTTCAGACTCCAGATCTGCTTTCAGATGGTATTTTATGAATAACATCTTTCTTTCCACCCTCATACCGGCCTGTATTACACACAGAAAACGCATCGAAGCATGCGCAATAACGCAATCCTAGTGATGGTTTTCGACTGTCGAAACATCCTAAGCTTCTATATATACCCGTCTTGCCTGCACTCAGGCATTATTTCTGGGAAAGATTCCATGAATCCCTCTGACAACTCAAGAGGATGTTCTGCAATCTAAAACTGGAGTACAGAGGAAAATCAAGAAAAAAAAATGTTGGAGGGCACTGTATGCACATTACTGGGTTCTATGGAAAACATTGCTATTCGACTGTTTTTTGTTGTTTTGTACTGAAACACCAAAAAATGGCTCTGCTCTGTCAGCAGATGATTGAGGATATGGACGTGAATTTAAATTCCATATTGCTAGCCGTGTCGAATCGCTTGGATTATTGTGCGTTTAGTTGAGACAAGGTGTCAGTTACTTTAAAATCCAGAGATCCTTGCCTGTTAAAGTAACTGACCGCTTCCATGTTGGACAACGATAACATTTGCGATAATTGGGCTGTTTCAGATATGGATTAATTCCATTAAATTTTTGAGGCCTTCCTTTATGCATGCAGTGTCCGCTGTTCTATTGTTCCATCCATATGTGCCCAACAATGGCTCAGCAGGCAGATCCGAGTGCCGTGCGCATTGGTCTCCTTCTACCTGTCAGTGCCCAGACTCATGGTCAAGCTCCACTTGTACGGTGTCTCAAAATCTGTCTCCTCTCAAACCCTGACAGGTGTCCCATAATCTGTCTCCTCTCTAACCCTGACTGGTGTCCTGTAAATATGTCTCCTCGCTAACCCTGACAGGTGACCTGTAATCTGTCGCCTTTCTAACCTCTCAAAATTTTAGTAAAGCTATTTTTCGGAGGGATAAAAAACACCTTGCATTTGCAAAGTTTTATCCCCTTCAGTATTCACGAAAACAGTACCAGCTATTTAGGGCAAAATTGTGATGAAAATGTAACCGCTAACGAGAATTTTAATGTGAGACTAATTAACTATAGTTGCTAAGGTATCAAGAAAGAAAAATCCGTGATATAGCCATTAGGTTTTTATTTTTACTTTTTATGAATGCATTGTTTTGTTTTTTTAGTCATCAGATCGCTAGCAAAATCCAGGGATCTACTTAAAGCAAGAGTTCTAATAGCCAAACAGGAACAAGCGGTTCATGGAATGATGCAGTATATTGTAGCGTTTTTCGG
>JAOVYW010016616.1:0-35491 GCA_025775045.1 Hiodon tergisus | reverse complement strand
TTGAGGGGACAGCAAATTTATACTGTTATACAAGCTGTGCACTCACTACTTCACATTGTAGCAAAGTGTCATTTCTTGAATGTTGTCAGATGAAAAGATATACTCAAATATTTACAAAAATGTGAGGGGTGTACTCACTTTTGTGAGATACTTTATATGTTTGAAGTAAAACTATGAAACCACTTGAATGGGAACAAAATCACTTCCTGTGTTAGAGGTGGTATGATGCAAATATGGAATTTCCATTCACCTGTGTACTGTTTGTCATGATTAACCAAGGTCTTTATCACATGACAAGCTCCTTTCCAGCTTGATTAATCTGTAACCCCATACAGCCCTCTTTTGGCCCAACTTTGGGCTGACCGACCACTTATTAGTAGGTGAGTGAGGATACAAGCAGAGAGAACAGCTTCCAGTCCAAAGAAACCCATCTGTATTCTGGTAAAGTGTCAAAGATCAACCTCCCACTGTCTGATCTGTTATAAACACACATCAGACAAATTATTGTCTGGCATTTTCTGTACCAGCGGCTCCTGAACGTGCCCAGAGTAATACACAATTCCCAGAGTTGGAGGAAAATGTCCTTGTAGTTTTTGCAAAAGGTCATCTGCTTCCAGCTGCTTTGTTCCATGAACAAATACCTTTGAAAAACTCAGTGTTGCAATAAATTAAAAAAAATAATATGAAATTATATACGTCCAAATAGAGTGTGTGTAGGTATATATATATACACTATATGGACAAAAGTATTGGGCCATCTACACATTACACCTACAGGAGCTATTATGACATCCCATTCTAAGTCCATAGGCATTAATATTGAATATACACTCAGAACAGCCTGAATATATAAATACATAAAAAAAACCTATATTAACCATGTCATAAGAACAACATACAATAAAATGTCTAGCTTCAGTCTCTAGTGTCACAGTTCCCTAGGAGTTTTGAGTTTTAACGGCTTTGTATACAGCATGCTGAAAGACTTGGGGGCTTCCCTATCAAGCTTGGTTACTCAACAGATTTAACATCGCACTGGAAAACGCAGAATATACAAGGTCATCTCTTTAGGCAGCTGAAAAAACATTGGATTAGGCCAAAAACCTTGCCGAAACCTTCAGGGACTTCACAAGCTTAATTTCTAACTACATAATCACATGATATCAAAAATAACTGTCTTACTTAACCTGGTTTAACTGATGGGCACACAGAAAATGGGGCCCAAATTTGCTTAATTTTTTTTTGGAAGAAGGTCATATACCTCCTCTTTCCATCGTTGTGTCTGCATCATTGTTCTATCTCAAATTTCTCGGCTGCCAGGTCATTTTGGCCTCAAAGTTTGGCCTCATCCTGCCATGAAACTGACACCAATCACTGAAGCTTTCTTTGCTCTGGAGCACAAACTCATGCCCTCCAGACTTTCATCACAATAACCCCACTAATGGCTAGGAAAATACAGCCTTGACCCAGTTATCCCTTCACAAAGAGTGTGCTGCTGGAAACTGGAAACAATGTCAGTTGTTGTTGACTGACTTCAAAGCTGTTGGACTGCTACTACATGTCCCATCGTGGCTTTTTAATGCTTATATCTGTGTTGTATTTTTCTGCTGGACATTTACTTGTTGCACAGGCATACGTCAGAACAACTCCCAGAGTTCACATCAGTACGCTTTTCTGCCTTACATGGAATGCATTGTTAATAGGCAGAAAGCATGTTGGAGATGACAAAATCATTCTCGTGTTCAACTAATGGCGTGTGCCCACTAGGACTGGGTCGTGAACTAAACCATGGTGCTGCTCTCTGCACACAGTGTGCAGAGACAGCCATTTATTAACACACTTCCAAAAATACACTTTTTATTGAATGGGTGTGCCTAGATGCAGGATCCCGTGCAAAGCCTCTGTGCTCCCTACAAGCTCTCGGGTGTCTCGTTGCTTTCTAATTCAGCCCTCTGCGTTCATGCATTTTTAAAGCACACAATATTAAATTTCTGTCTAACAGTCTGCAGTAGAGGGTTGTTAAGGGTAAAGGGCTTAGAGCAGAGTTTGTGTGCGACACCTGCTTGTTCTTCTCCTGCTGGTCTCAACACAGCCTTTGTATGTCTGTAGCGGGACTGTATGGTGAGTCCTGGAATGTAAACATGACTGATAGACCAAGTGGTCAGGAGCCATGCTGGAATGACTCGATGATGAAATCCACAAAGACACAAATCCTCAGTCAAACAGTCTCTCTTCTCACATTTCTGTAATTTTACCCTTTGGTTATAAATTGTTGTAAAGGCATTGAAAACTATTTTCCATTATAAAAGGCAAGTCTACAAAGCCCATAACATTTTATGCAAAGGAAAGATCTGTGTTTGTATGCTTTTCTCTTGGCTTAAAAAATATTGACTAAAGTAAAGGCACCGATGCCCAAAGATGAACTCCAAACACAGGCAGAACACTGGCAGATAGTTTTTTGATTTTAACACAAAATTGACAAGATTTTTGCACAGCGGGCTGTTAGAAGGCAAAAAGTCCGGCCTTAACTGGAAATGGCCACACAACACAGTTTATGTAGCAATCCAACAAATCTTCCTCTAATATACTTCTCTCCACTGATCTGAGCAAACCATGAAAGAAGGATAGAAACACCTGGGTACGCAGATGGTGAATGTGACTTATATACTTTTGCCACACTAATTATTTCAATCTTTCAGCTTCAGTGGGCCTAAGTTCTGTTGTGAGAGGTGCCTTCTTTATCGGTTATGATTTAGTTACTATTTAGTTACATAGAAAAATCTGAAGCTTTGCTATAAAGTCTTCATATAAAACTGAGTGTTTGCTCTCATTCCACTGTATTCACAAATAACAGGACATATCCATGACAGACATGTGCTGTGATAGATTGTGTGAGTGAGTTGTAAACTGTACATATGAGTGACAGATTGTATGTGTGAGCGACAGATTGTATACTGGAGTAACAAACTACATCCTTAAGAGATAGACTGTATGGGTTAGTGAAAGAGTGTATTCAGAAGTGACATTGTATATGTCGAATGACAAACTGTATACTAATGTGACAAACCGTGTGTGTGAGTGACAGATTGTGTGTCGGAACGACAGGAGGTATGTATGAACAAGCTATGGGTTTCAGCACAGAAGGTGACAAAGTTAAGCCCTGCAATGACGCAATGACTCCCAAGCGTATGCAAGTGAGCATGTCCCAAAGTACGTCCACTGGAATGGCCCTCTCCATGCTCCCAGCCTCACCAAACAGCACTGCATGTCAATGAGGGGTTGCCATGGCAGCAAGGTTCCGCTTGAGAGCGGTATTGATTACCCACAGGAGCGAGCCTTCACTCACACACGAACAGAGTGCTGGGGGTGGGAAAAGGGGCTAAACGGCAAAGTGGGAGGAACAGATAAGGGTCAGAAGTTAGTTGGGGTGACGTGGGGCTAGGGAAGAGAGTATAACATACAATAACTTATTTAAATGATTAAAAATTTATTTTACTTAAGGTGTTATTTCATTTTTTTAAAGCCCCAATATCAGTATTTTGCAGAAATTTAAACATCTTCCAGAGAAACCTCCTGTGAGATGGGAAGATAACAAACTTTACAGCAATATCAGTATTGTTGTTGTTTTTTTTTTCTTGCAGATTAAACAAAAGACATGTCTAATGGTAATTTGATATCTTCAAATTTAGATTTTTTATTTTAGCATTTTGTGCCTGGGCCTCCACTCCCTAATCTGTCACATATAAATCATTGGGTGGCATTATGTTTCAAACAGAAAGTGTGTGATCAACACATTTTTTCCAAGATTTTCCTGAATCCTAAAAATTCTGAAAAGACAAAACTGTGACTTTGTAGCACTTTGGACAAAACTGAAAATAAGAACTTTTATGCTGTACTTTTTGTTTTATGCTACTCTTTGTTAAGTCCCAATTTGGCATGACAACCTCATACTTTCTGATCAGTCCTCAACTTCAACTAACAAATTTTATGACAATATTAAATTAGTGATGATAGAAATGGTAAAAATGTGTGTGATTGCTTTAATTTCTTTATTTTTATGCATAAAAAACTCTAGAACTTATTCAGGGTCAGAAGAAAAAAAAAGCTTAAAAAGCTGCACTACTTTACAATTGGCAAGTTATATTGTTTGCTTTTATATCTATGGAAAACCTATTTAAAAAACAATTGAAAACATTCTATACATTTTTAAGATCAAGTAAATGGCCTCAGGAGTAGCTGGTGTAGACTCCTTTCCTGAACATGAACACTGCAGTTGTGATTTCTGTCCCACATTTCATAGCACCATCCTGGTGGTCCCCTGGTTCCTGTTTTTGCCTGGAGGATACAGCCCAAAGACATATCTGCAGACAACCAATAAGGCATCATGATTTGAGCATTGTTGAATCAACATAGCCCCTGCGATATGATGGAGGCACAGCTTGCACGTCACTACTCATATTTCTTCTGTTAGTATGAAAAAAGTTTTTCCTTCCCATCCAGAAGAATTGAATTTGATGCTAATGTAGAGATTTAGACACTAATGTGGATGGAGACAAAGATGCGAATGTAGAGACATATATATGCTATTATAGACATACTAGTGTTAATTTTTAATTCTAATTATAGGACTAATTATTCCTCCATTTTAATTATTTTTATGTTGTTTTATTTCTTCTGTTTTTTTCAAATTAGTCAGTTTTGCAATTAAGGTGATCGGTAGTCTACAGAGACTTCTAGAGCAGACAAAGGCAATAATCATATTTAGCCATAATGAAGTGGCGTGTTCCCATGAGAAAATAAATGGAGTAATTGTGTGTGGCGGCTGAACGAGCCAGGTGTGACAACTTCCATTGGGGACAAAAGGAAACGGGGTTGTACGTGATATTTTCTGTGTCATCATGGAAGACCAGGGAGGGTTGGAGGGCTAAAATGCTCCTCTGTGCCTTCACTTACAGCTGCTCTCATGGTGCATCTGTATTGATTAGGTTATTCCGGTAGGAGACACGCGACCGTGACCAGCTCCCATCAGACAAGAGGAGCATTGTTCCGCTTGCGGTTAGGCTGCTTACACATCAACCCAATCAACCATCTGTCCTCAGGCTTTTTCTGGGCTGAAGAAGCCAACCGTCGATGGTAAAATGAGTCGGTCACATCAACACAACCAACTGTGTCGTGCCTTCACTGGAGAATAGAAGTCAAGCAGCAATTTTAACCCCGTATTTACCATTATTTTCTCATTACTTACACTCTTAATGACATTTAACTGTAGTAATCACAGGACATAATCCAAGAATAAGTGTTCTACAGCTCTATTGCTAGGCTTCTGTAGCTACGAGGAATGGGTTGATTTCTGGGTCAATCCAGTGAAACATAACAACAAAGGAGAATACAAGCCAATGAAGTCTCTGGCTTCAGAAGGCGATGTACATGCATTTGAATTACACGTTGTGTTAACTTCACTGTCAGAGTTCACATAAATGTACTGATGATGAAGCACCGAAAAACATAAAATTCCAAATATATGTGATGTTCCCATCACTTAAGTAGTTCTTAAATATGATGACAAGATATTTTAAAATCATCTCTTTCCACTTGTTAACGTTTCAGTTGAAATATCACACTGAATAGATGAAACTCCTCTCTGTTATTCGATGTGGTGGGGACCAAAAAAGCTAAATAGACATTATAAATTAATTATTTATGTATTATTATTCAAAATGTGATTCCTTGAGTGAAACACATTTGTCTTTGGTCAGCAATTGGCATCCAACCACTCCATTACTCAGTGTAAAAACTTTGCACCTAAGTTTTTGGGATAGCTAGGCGGAAGTGCTGGGGTGACTTTTAGGTTGTGTTGTGTAATTATCTTCATTTTGTAGTTTATAGGGTTATAATCTGGTATTAAACTCCCTGAAAATAAATAGTGCCTGAGGAAATATCCATAATACCCTTAAAACCCCTTTCTGGGAGTCTAGTCCTGAAATCCAATTCAAATAAAGAGGTAAGCCCCAAAGAAACACATGCCAATCTATCCCTTCCCAAAGTAGTGTGTGTGTGGGGGGGGATTCTATATTCCACATGTAGGAGAAATGTGTGGATCAGTGTTTGATTACCAACGTCTCCTCAAGGTGAGCTAGTAGAGTGAACCCTTAATAGGGCCAAAGCTGATTAGCTAATTAGCAATGAAATTTCCATAATGCTTCCACAGCTCATTATCCCTCATCTGCTTGCCATGTGGCTCAACCTTTCTCTTCCTCCTTTTGGTCAGCGTTTATTTAACCTCGGCCAATTAACAGGTAAAGTGTCCAGTACGGAAAATAATACAACAAGCTAACAGGATTTCTCCTGTAAACTCTCTAAGATTCAGAGCATCACATCCTCCAATCACAGTTTGCAAAACAGACAATGAACACACAGACATCCTTATAGCCATCATATCGAGAGAAAGAGAGAAACACAATCAAAGAGGAAAAAAGCACTTTGGCTAGTCCACATGAAGGAGTGAAGACAAAGCTATTACATAAGCACTCTTATTCCCAAAGACTAACTGTCAGCAGGCTCTTTCTTCTATGGACAATCAGAATCCGAGACAAACTCCCAGCAGGCTCTTCTCTTCTAGTCACACTCAGACCTTGAGACAAACTACCAGCAGACTCTGCTCTTCTAACGACAATCAGATCCCCAGACAAAGTCCTAGCAAGCTCTGCTCTTCTATCAACAATCAGACCCAGAGACAAACTCTCAGCAGGCTCTGCTCTTCTAGCGACAATTAGACCCAGTGACAAGGAAAAGTTTACTCCTGTTTTGGGACCCACAGTGACCAAGTCAATGGACAGCTACAAGGTAAATCCCAAGCTGTGACAGCATTCAATCAATATCTAAATATCACCCTACATAAAGCCAAAGGGAGAGAAAAAAAGCGGAGGGGATCCCTGTTGGTCTCATATATGCTTCTCTGCCCTGCAGTGTTTGTGGATGTGTGCCAGTGTCGAAGCTCTGATGTGTGACTCAAATGATTTGCTTCAGATGCAAGGAGTAGTCGGAGGTTGTTGGTTTATTCACAGAGAAAAATCCCAGGGTTCCCAAGACAGCTGGAGCTCTCAATGACTTCCCTCTGTCTGCTAAAGCTGTGTGACCACCATCTAAAAATGTAGGTTTTCTGGAGCCACTCCCGCTGCGGTCTTTTCACATCCTGGGGAAACCAGAATCCTTGTGGGATCTCATGCCTACCTGTATGACTTAAGAAAACATTTGAATAATGATAAGCTTATTTTTATTTGTTTTCTCTGCGATAATATATAAAATACACATATAAATATTTTAATAATTATATGCGTATTTTGTTTTTCTCTGCGAATAAGCCCTCCATTTAGACATTTGGTGGATAATTGGGTTTATGGGGGTAAGACTTAATAAGATAATAATAATAAATCTTAATCTGTTTGTTACTTTCCTTCATTTGCAATGACTACACATCTGGTGAAGGCTTGCCAGCCGAAATGGTGTTCTTTCTTTTTCTCAGATAAGCATGCTATGGCAGTTTACCCCAAAACTTAAAATAAGTTAATGCATACTTTGTACAAGTGTCTAAACAATTTAACATTAGCAAACCTCTACACTCTATCTGCACAAAGGTGTCACAGAAGCTCCGGGGGAAAAATAGCGATGTAAGATATGTGGTATATGACCATTACAGAATCCCATCTAAAGAAAGCAGCAAAGTGCATGCGTTGAGGGGCTATCTCCCTAATGTTCCTTCAGAGAAGGCTGAGATCACTGTGACAGCTCTACAAGGTAGCATAGACTAGCTGCTCTCTCACCTCACAGACTCACATTCCTCTCATCACAGACTAACTCACTCATTATAGACAAGCTGCTCTCCATCATCACAGTCTGGCTTCTCTCTCAACACTGGCTAGAGTTCTATCTAATCACAGGCTAGCTGCACTCTCTCCTCATAGGCTGGCAGCATCCCATCTGTCACAGCAGGAGCTACAGGTCTACACAGATGGAAAGGACATCACACTATGTAAAATCTGCTTTCCACTGTGAAATCCCCCTCCCTCCTCCTCTCCCTGATTTATGTGTGGAGCATACAAGAATTCTCCTGGGGGGTCTCTCCTGTCAGAGGGTTAAATCAGGATTCTCTATTAAATACTCCGCAGGGGAAACCCAGTAAAGACTCCTTGGGTAGCACTTAAAGATACTTAAAAGATACTCCTTTAGATGGGGTATCAAGTTGATTACATTATTTTACCCTTGTTTACACAGCAATGAGCATCACGGTAGTGTGGGGCCCAGGATGGTCCTTCTGAATATTTTCAGAAAAAAGGACATTTCCTGTGGTGCAAACTGGTAAAATTGCTCCCATTTATCTGGGCAAACGGCAATAAATATATATTATACCTTGTCCTTTTGCCTTAAAATGAATTTTAAGTAAACGTGTACAAGTTAACATTGCATCAACGATAGAAAGATAAATACAATTTTTAGTGAAATTTTTGAATTTCAGACTAAAATAAAACAGCAGAAACCTCAGGGAAACAGCCAGCCTTAGCTATGCTTGATTACAACTTTTTTGCATGACTAGTGCCCTCGTTCTCGTAAGCATGTGTCCATATGTTGTTGGCCTTGTAGAACCACTAAAGCATAACTAATGTTTGTTGATGGTTCTGAGGGAGAAAAGGGTTATGGCTGCCAGCAATACAGCAAGATTAAGCTTGTGTACAATGGGTTGATTAGATCCTGCAGAAAATAATATAGCTCACACAAGACTTGCTGATACAGCCCTATTTCACCGCATCATCTACCAGTTTAATACACATTTTTGGTACCTCACGTACGGAAAACTTGGCATCACTGAATGGGCTTCGCAGTCACCAGATCTCAACCCAATTGAACAGACTGAGATAGCGCTCTCCACCACTATCATCAAAACACCAAATGAGGGAATATCTTTTGAAAGAATGGTGTTTCATCCCTCCAGTTAGTAGAGTTCCAGAGACTGGTAAAATCTATACCAAAGCATATAGAAGCTGTTCTGGCCCAACACCTTACTGAGACACCCTTGTCTTTTTTTGTGTTTATTTTACATTAACTTTTGTGTCACAATAAAAACTACACTGTAACTTCAAAGTATAAGGTATGTTGTGTAAAACAAATATTTAAAAATACTATTAAAATCCAATTGAATTCAAAGTTGTGGAGAGGTCTAAGGGGGGTGAATACTTATGCAAGGCACTTATGCAAGGTTGTTTTTGTTTTTGATTAACTGAGGTTAAAAAAATTCACATGAAAATGAGCACCCACAATGAACTCAGCTGAACTTCAAACAAGGTGGGCCTTGACGTCTTCGGCTGAAAATAAACCATGGGCATGTAAATTGATCTAACCTTGCAGCTAACTGAATGAAGAGAATATTCCAGTGCTGTTCAGATATGAGTCACAAATGATCGCCTTGTATTTTTTCATTTAGTTAAAACTCATTTAATTATCCACTGCATCACAGCTCCCTTGGTGCGTTGCCATTAGGACAGAGTGCAAAACCAAAGATGCAAACACATATAACATGCTGTAACCATTAATTAACAACACATTTTTGAATGAACTAAACAACACTTTTTCACACATAGGAGGGGGAAAAAAGCGTCGTACCTTTGTTTTTAGCTACAGAAATGGAGAGTGAGGTCCCAGACAGGAGAAAAGGTATAGAATCCCCCATTGGAAAGCAGAAAAGAGAGGTAAATACAGATTACTGGGAAGATTAAGGAAGGGGGAGGGTTTTAAAACTAAAGACACCATGCGCAAACACCATGCACATAACAAAACATACATTTGACACAGCAGACAAAACATTTCATCCGCTTCATGAAACAACATATAACATTATTTTTCTCTCCTTCAATTCATCCTTTGCTGAAGTTTACTATAGTTTACCATCATAGCATATGATGATGATGGTAAAGAATGGTTTCAGTTAATATATTATACTGCAATAAACTTGTGTTTCATTATTTTGCATTGCATTTTTATCTATTAATGGAAATCTAAAGCTCATGAAACAGGAAGTTGAGAGATATGAGGGCAACGGATACAGTGAGACACACTCATACACACACAGCATGAGGGAAAATGATACAATGACACACATACGTCACACACAGCATGAGGGCAATGGATATAGTGACACACACACACACACACACACACGAATACACACTATATGAGGTCAACAGATAAAATGACACACATAAGCACACGCAAATACACACCGCATGAGGGCAACAGATGTATACGAGCAAAAGGAATAGAAAAGCATACCTTGCTCGGCCATCATCATATGTGCAAATCCTTGAAAAAAAACACAGGAAGAAAGGAGGAGAGGGAGAAGGCACATGAGGACAAATAGTTCTACCTCTCAGTATTCAATGTTGCATGCTTTACTGGGAGGCAAAGCATGGCATCGATCACTCTGAAGAGAAAGCTTTCCGCATGCCTTGAGGCTGGCATGTTTGCTCAAGCGTTCGTTTGTAGCTTTGTCAATGCACAATTTAATTTCAGAATCTTTAAAAAAAAAAAATCAGATTGATTTTGTTTTTACCCAACTGGGATGTCAGACTCACACACCATTACATATACTCGTACTTTTTTCACTTTCTAGATCTAAAGGCAATCACAAATGTCTTAAACTGTAATGACACAGAGATGTGTGGATGTTTGGATTTCTAGTGTTTAATCTGACTTTTTGGCATTTATTGTGCAGCAAATTCTTAAATATGTATTATTGGTGTCTTCTTTTTAATCATAAAATTCTTAGAAATCTTTGTTGACAGCCAACTGTTTCTAGGAAGATTAACTCCTGCCCAGTTTGAATATTGGCCCCCACACTCACCTGGTACCCTGCCGTTTTCTGTTGTTGCGATTGCAGACAGAAACACAAAAGAAAGGAAGATTTCTAACATTAGAAACACTCTGCTCTGCTTTGCATGGATACTGCCATGCAAAATAAAACACACATATCTCCATGCAAGTGGCAGATCTTGCCCAGTGCATGTGTCTCTCACCATTTCATCTGATCTCTAGAAATCAGATGGAAACTCTTTACACAATGGCGACATCAAGAATCTGTGAGAAAATATTTTGTTTGTGGTATTCCACAAAGGTCTCTATATGCCGTATGTATCAATAAATTCATGCAGGAAGTGAAATCTTCCTCAGCCTGAAGGATCTTGAATTTATGTAGTTGTTGGGTTTCTGTATCCCAGATTTTAGCACCTCAGTCATTTCCACTGCAGACTCAAATTACTGCAGCTGCAGAAAGTTTAGCTTTAGTGCACTGGACAACATTATTGGAGACAGCCCTGCTACATCAGACCAAAAGGATTATGGAAATTACTGAAAGAGCAACATCAGCTAACTCCTTGACAACTCTTGGATCTGGACTACATTGTTATTTTGAAAGAGAGGTTTCACTAATGCATCCCAGTAATTAATCATAACGGGTACATGAACGCAAAAAAGAGCACACGGGACTGCCACTGCTAACATTATAGAATTGAAATACATTTAAATCTCTAAAATAAAATAAAAATATAAAACTGAAAAAGTAGCTTAGGTACATTGCAACGGTTGTGATTAAGGTCCCTTAATCAGCCTTGGCACAAACAGCAATTAACAGACTAAATTAGCAAGAAGCCAATTAAGTCAGAATCCATTAAAGGCTTTTAGTACTCAGTTATTGGAGAATTATTTGATATTAATTTTGTTCAGAAGCAATTCAGATTGAAGCACTTGAACTCTGAACATGCTGTTCTCATGGTTATTCATTTTCATTACATGTCATGGGATGGGGGGCCGTGATTAATGTGATTTCTCATAAAAAAGCCCCAGTAAAACATCATCCCAATCAATCATGTCAATCTTGAGTGTCCGTCTTCATGAAGCCTTTGAACCAGTAAAGGCCTGACTCTCTGGACTTTGGCCATGGAGGGCATCTCTGGTCTTTGGTCATGAAAGGCTTCACTCTGGCCTTTGGCCATGGAGGGCCTCTCTCTGGTATTTGGCTATGGAGGGCCTGACTCTCTGGTCTTTGGTCATGAAGGGCTTCACTCTGGCCTTTGGCCATGTAGGGCCTGACTCTCTGGCCTTTGGCCATGGAGGGCCTCCCTCTGGTCTTTGACTCTGGAGGGCCTGACTCCCTGGTCTTTGGTCATGAAAGGCTTCACTCTAGCCTTTGGCCATGGAAGGCCACACTTCAAAATAAGTTTTAGTTGCTCTAGTGATTGATAAATTAATTCCTTTCCCTTTGTATGTGTTTTTAAATTACATGCAGGGTAGAAAAAAGGTTAAATTGTTGCTATGCTTTTTAAATCAATGCTTCAAGATTTTCAGTGGGCCCCAGAAGGCCTAAATCATGTACTGTTCCAGGCACAATGAGAGCTGGCCCAATGTAACTTCCATCATGCTAAATGTCCAGGAGAATCACCAAAAATTGGTTATGATTAAAAACAATTAGTCAATACTAAAAGCTTTGAGTATATTTTTCGGCCCAGTAGTAATATGGAAACTGGAAAACATTTTAAATAAGGTATACAGCAAACCCCTTTGCAATTAATGACAAATCTCAAGTGATCCACCTGGCAGCAAACATTGGCAAATGTTCGGTTGCCAAATATTTGCCAATTTACCCTGTTTTCAGATTACACAACTCTGCGGACGTTTGGGGTGTGGCACTGGCATTCATTCCCTGCGCCTGGCATACTACACAGCTAGGGCCAGTCCGGCCATCTGCCCACTATCTGTTGCTGTCTTGAATGTTTGAACTAGGATGTTTATCCAGGTATTTTAACACCACTGGTCAACAGCAAATGAACACGTTTCTGTTTGACATAAACATTTTCTTTTTATATGTATTTATATACATCGGTAATTTAATGAAGAACGTTTTTGAAACTTATATATAAATTTAGATACACTCAGATAGATTGTACTTTGTACTAGCCTGTTTGAGAGCAAACATGCTCTTTATGCTATTTAAATTATCCTGATTATTATCTTTCAGTAGCATTATTAACAACCAGCTGCATTAATCAACGTGGGGAAATTGTCATGACCTTAACAGATGATAGGCTGCATCTGTGTTTAAAGTGTGCCATTCATGGACCGGCCAGGGGCCTAAGTTGGAGAACACTTATCCCCTGTTTCAGTATGGAATCTCTGTGCTCAAGTGTCACTCTGCATTCCCATTCTGAGGCAAATGCGGCAAGCATTTATTTCATCTATTTTATTTCTTTAACCTGTGTTAGCATTTTTTTATTTATGGGGCTTTTCTACTCTTTTACAGTGCAAGTTTATGCCATCCACATGGATTGCGTGCTAACCCTGTAAACAAGGATATTTTTCAGAATTGTCAGAAGCCATGTTCACAGCCCAAGCCCATCAAAGTCGCTTTTACACTCTATTTAAGTCCTCTATCAGCAGACTGCAGGACCGAGCCAGGCAAACCAGACAAAAAGGCACAGCTATAATAAATCAAGTAGAGACGGCTGTCCGCCCAGAGTCTCATAAATCTGTCCTGATGTCCAGTCTAGCAGTGTGGAGCGGGGGTCTTGTCTTCAGACGCTTCCTGTTCCTCATAGATACAACCACCACAATGACCCTCTGCAGCCACCCTTACAGCCAGCCATTACCGAGGCAACACGCGGAAATTACAGCGCATGATGATATAGAACGGCCCCGCTCACCATAAATCAGTGTGCATTCTCCCCTTCCGATTACTTCACTTTCGGCCATTTTGTTTTGTCACCGGGCCTGAATCTGCAGTGAAAATCACTGCATGCGCTTTTCAACACACTATCATCTCTCTCACACAAGTGGATTATGGTCAGTATACTCACTGAGAGAAAAAATAAATCAATGCTTTCAACTAAGAAACATTCCTGACATTCCTGCATACACATTATATCATTGAGTAATCAAAGGGGGGAAAAAAACTATTTTGAAATATATTTACATTAAATCAAGTCAAACCTTTAGAAAATAAATACAAGAGGAGACAAATTAGTAGTACTCTTTGTCAAATCAGCATGTACCTTTACGTTTCTCTGAGGCTCTAGTAATCTTAATAAACCTGATTAAAAAATAAAAACTTGAAATTGTGATTTGGCTCATCAACAGAAAAAATAATTCCATTACTAGATATTCAGGACTGTAAAATCAGAACATAGTTGACTTCAGAGTTAACACTCCTGAACAGAAATGGGATTTACCAGCTATAAATGATAAACCATACAGATTCTTGGGAAAATTCTGCATGCTTAAAAAGAGTAAGGCATTTTATGGCTGAATTCATAATTTTGGTGGTTCAGGTCAAATTAGGTCAGGGCACTCTGACAGGTAAGACCAACACCTGGATACATGCCATGTGTGGACAGCAAGTGATTCACCCACCAATAGGGACTTAGACCCAGGCTAACCTTTTTCTCTAAGGTCAATCACTAAAACAACATCAACTCTGAAAAGCAGATACCCATAGATTATTTTACTCCATGTTATTTATAATAATGAGGTTAATTTAAACAGCTTTATTGAGGGAGACTAAGTGTACATGGCTAGGGTCCATGATGTGGAATCCAAATAAGACCTATGTTTAAATGGCCGTTGCGCCTCCATGCACTCACAGAGATCACATTGCAGCCTTTTAGTGCAAGGATAAAAGAAAAACCAGACAAGACATTTTAAATGCTGTGACCATTGACATTACAAACACTTAATCATTGTAATCTTGTTTTTCAATAACCTATCTCCAAACACTAATAAAAGTAAAACAGCAGTTTTATAGGGAAATACAAAAAAAAAAAAAAAAAAATGTTCCTCTCATATCCGTTTCTGTCTGACCAACATTTTGAGAAAAGTGTGGGGGAGTCATTAATGAATCAAACTAAACACAGCAGGAGGGTGGGACAAAAGAGCTGTCAGTCTAGAGACGAGTGAGACAGAGGGCCCTGGAGGCGATATACAACCCGGATCTCCAGAAGCGTCCAGAATTGGAGAAGCATCAGTGCACACACAAACACAGTCATGATACAAGACTCAAAGTCGTCCTGGGAACACTAAGTCAATCAAGGCAGCTTTGTGCATGGACCAGAATTCTACAGTTAGAAATACATTATTCCTTAAGAATTCCAGATCTGAAACCTGGAAAAAACCTGGGGGGGGGGGGGGGGATGAACATGCTGATGAATTGTACTGAAAAAAGTAACATTAACTCTAACTACTAACTCCTCCAGTGGGTAGTTATGTAGAGAAGAACACTGCTACAGTGACTTACCTTCATTGCAGAACCGTCCGACGTACTCGGTTTTGGAACAGTCACAGAGGAGTTCCCCATCTGCAACAGAGCAACTTCCCCCATTCTGGCAGGGGTTCTCCGAGCACAAGCCCTCCATATCCAGACCCACCCTCTGGCTGCCCAGCAGCATGGGCGCCTTGTTTCCATACTTCAGGTCTGTGATAACTCCCCGAAACGGCGGCTGGTCCTTCACTAGGGGCAACGTCAGTGCCGAGGGCCGAATGTCCTGCGGCACGCCACCCAGGAACAGGTCGCTGACGATCTTCATGTAGCCCCTCTGGGGCCGGACCTCATCTGCTTTGTCCTCACTGTCCAGGCCCAGGACAGTCCTCAGGTTGTCCCTGATGAGTGCCGCCTTGTGCCAGCGGCTGTCATTTACCTGCCGGTCCGTGACGATGGTGGTCTCAGCGCAGTCGATGCTGAACCGCAGCTGCAACTTGCCCTCCGTCACCATCAGCTGCAGAAAGTCGCAGTAGCCCCCGTCATCAAAGTACAACAGCAGGGCTGTCGGCAGGTCCGTCTTGAAGCGGAAGCTCAGGTCACTTCTGGTGCTGGCATCCCAACGCAAGAAACGGGCCCACTGGCCTGGAGTGCCAGTGAATTCCAGGCCCAAGCACAGGCCCAGCCAGGTGCTAAGAAGCAAACGCACTTGAACCGAACAGAACAGTGGATTCATTGCAGACCACAGGAATGGAGAGACCTCTGTATTCCTTAACGATATGATACCACAGACTTTGCTTTGGCTCAAATATATATATCCAATTTACATCCCAAAGTATGCTCATAGAAATGTTTGACAAAGAAAAGGAGATCACAGGAAAAAATTAAAGAAAAAAACTTTTAGCAGGAATAGAGGGATGGTGGAGAAATGAGGGGCAGTACTGGGGCCATCTTAATCACAACATGATCCTTGGCAATGAGATGGAAAAAAGGAAAGGAAAGGAGGGAAGGGTGGAGATTTTCCCCAAGCTTCCGGATGGAAGAGATTATCCTAGGCTTCAAGGTGGGGGAGATTCTACACTGGTTTCAGTATGGAGGAGATTCTCCCAGGCTTCAGGGTGGAGGTGATTCTTCTCAAGCTTCAGGGAGAGGGAGCTTCTCCTCAAGCTTCAGGGTGGGGGGGATTCTTCCCTGGCTTGAGTATGGAGGAGATTCTCTACTGGCTGTAGGGTGGAGGAGATTCTCCTCAGGCTTCAGGTTGAGAGACACAGGGACTCCTGGGACGAAGTCCCATTGAAGATACTCTTCTGACATTCAGGATGAACACACCACTCTTCATGTTGGCTTCAGGGAAGCTTGGTTCACCGAATATCATGAGGTCTTTCAATCGTTCTTTCTACAAAATACAAATGCACTAAATTATAAAGGCTATAATTACTTTTATACACAATACTTTTAAAACACAAGTTAAAAACAATTAGGGATTTTCAGTGATGTGTATTGGCCTTACAGAATCAGGAATCATACAAAGCGGATGTACTGTACTGTACTGTTATCCTGACATTTAGGAATTCTGCACATTGGAAATGTTTTCAATTGTCAATATTTTAATACACAGCTGATTTTGGACTGCTAGTAATGAAAATAATAAAGTGACTGGATTCAAAATCCAATTCAAAGTTTTCAAGAAACTTTCTCAGAAGGTTGTTTTGTGTTATCAGTCATCTCCTGTGTAAATGACCCACTTTGTTTTTATGGCAGCACCAGCTATCAATCAATAGGGTTCTGCCTGTCTTTATCTGATAAAGAGGAAAGGAAGGGAACCTTAAAACAGACACACAGATAGCTGTCCTCCTACATGCCTCCAGGGTTTTTTTAGGATCTGAATGTGTCTGTGTGTTACTGAGTATGTCCATCTGCATGTGCGGGTCACTGTGAGTGTGTGTGTAAGGTGGCACTTGTGTCTATGCATGTGTTACTGAGTGTGACTGTGTGTGTGTTACTGAGTGTATCATCAGGTGTGAGTGTGTTTCCCACTGTATATGTACGTTACTGTGTGTGTGTACTGAGTGTGAGAAAACATACAGCAATAAAAGTTTAACATACAACTACCGACACTTCTAAAACTAACAATTGCAAACACAATAGCACTAATAATAATAATAATAATAATAATAATAATACATTTTTACATTTTTAATTATTAAGATGATGAGCAGCAGCACATACAGTTTTAGTAGGAGTGTTATTGTTGTTATTAATATAACATTAATTTCTGTGATTACATACTTTTGTCTATGTCCATAAGTACGTATTTCATTGTAATGCAGTTAAAGATGGTAAAATTCCCATGTATGACCTATTCTCCTATCAATCCACCAATACACATTGCCAAGATTGACAGACCAGTTTATAACATGACATTAATCCATATTAAACGGACCCATGATGACAGTGCTTTGCTCCACTATCATTTCATCCCTGTGAATGTCAATACGCTATGCAAATATTGAAGGATTTAGAACAGGATGTTCAGCATCATTAACATATTTGGGTTTCTATGGGTTTCTAAATCAACCGTTTTCTAAATGAACAGATTATATGCATGAATGTGTGTTTTCTTTGGATTCTAAAACCACTGTTGACACTTCAAATTGAATATTGGCTTTTTAGCACAAGGCTGCCTTAATCTGACGGTTCACGATGGTCTTTTCCTCAATTTTCCTTGGTGTGAGACACTGTGGAGTTGTACAATAGAGAAGCTTGTGTTTCATGCCCAAAGACAAAACGCAACTTAATATGCAGAGGCCTGGACGCGGGCTGTTGGAGACAATGGCATTACCAATCAGAGCGCTCTCACAGCAGACTCCAGCAGCCTCCTACCTTCCATAGTTCATTCAACATAGGCAGAGTGCTATTGAGCTGTGGTAACCGATACCCACCGCCCGCCTCTCTCTGATATCCATGTGTTTGCTCTTTTTTGTTGCTGTTTTAACAACAGCTGTAGTAAAGGAGACAACCAGGGGAGGTGAAAAGGCTAAACTGCGTGCGGCATTCTGCCCACTGAGGTGTAGGATGTCACCCAATGAGGGGACACGCTTGAGAAGATCACCGGCGATGGTAAATTTAGATCCCCCATCGACACAATAAGCAGAGGAGATGGACCATGAAACCTGAGATACATGTTAATGAAAACCATCTCAAACTGCTCTGGCAAATTATTGGGTTCACAGTCCGGCAGTTCTGCTGATGGTACCTAAATTACATAGTGCTAATCCCTCATAGATAATGCCACAAAATGTCCCCTGCCAAAACCAAAGAACATCAAGCTTATTCTGATAATGGCAGATTCTTATTTGCTGAGTCAATAAACTGAATATAAAATGCCCCTCCTTGTTTTTGGCGCAAGAAGCAAGACAAAAGCAGGCCTTATCTGGTGACGTCATGACTTTGCGGTGCCAGCCCGATCTGCGGAGGCTCGCTGTGTGGAGAGAAGTCTGACCTGTTCCGCATCACCCTCAGAGGGTGTGGGCACTGCGGAGTGGGCAACCCTCACAGAGGCTTCATTACATCATTCACATTTATTATTATTAGTATTACTATTACACTATTAACAGGTTATCTCTATACACCGATGAAATAATGATGAAAACAGTGTCTGTGCTATCCACTCCAAAATTGTGAATATAGCCATTATTTAAAAAAAAAAAAATAATAATAAGGAAAAAATGTAATTAGAGAGCTTTGGTGCTATGCCTTCATGTAATGCAGCACTGTGTAACCTTTGTTAAAAAAGCATTCTCATGTCCTTTCTTGTTCCACAAATGCACTGTATGTTATTCTATTTTCAGACTGCCAAAATCTGAAATACCAACAATAGCTGCTAGTATATCATGAATATCATGAATTAAATACCCTAATGACACAGTGTGTCTTTTCTACTGCATCAAGGTGCATGTTATTTACTTGATAAATGCCTATTTTTTTATTATATAAATTTTATTGTTATCCAAATCGTTGCTTTTTTTTTTTAAACCTGAGAATGGAATTTGCTTCAAGAGCCGATCCGTTTTAAGTAGACCTATCATATTATTTTCGATCAATAACTAACATCTAAAGGAAGCCCAATCGTATAGTTTTCTAGAAACAGCATAGAAAGGACATAACAAAACCATTAATATTTGCATTGTTCTCTCTAATGAAAGCCAAAAAAGCAAATTTTAATCTCGACATAAAATACACAATGACGTGCACGTTTTAAGTATATTTCCTTGATAATAAAAAATAAAAAATAATTATCTGAATTTTTATTTCCAGGAAATTTAACCGTCATGAAGTAAATTCAGATTAGAGGCGTATCGCGCTTTGAAATAATTATAATACTGTCCAATGTAAGATTTAAACTGTGTCTGTAATTTTACACCACACAACTGCTTTAAACACAAAAACACGGAAGTTTATTTAATCCAAAATGCTCCATTATTCTGTTCGTTTAGGACAATGCGTATAATGCGTATTTATCAGTCCGTGTTTTTTTTTATAAATTATCCTTGGTTTCATTTAAAATGTCCAAATAAATATATTAATCAAAATAGTATTTATTTCATATATAATCTTACAATAATTTTAATTGCTATGGAATCTCGCAATGTATACTTGGGAAACATTTTAAAAATGGGCTTGGGCCCAAAACAATTAATGGTTGTATCTTGAAAGATTTCCATAGATCATAGTTGTATTAAAATGTATTCGTAGTGGGGGAAAAATATGTTTGTGTAATGTTGGTACGAATAAAATTACAATTAAATGGCACTCCTGAATTGACAGCAGTTACCAAGGTGAAAAGGTTGCGAGTCCTGAACAGTAAACCAGCCGCTGCTAAATTAAAGGACACAAAATCAAGACTGGGATAAATCGATGTAAAATTGACTATTTGACGACTTTGTTTGATAACCAGTTTATATACAAATTTAAAAAAACATATTACAATTTAAATGAATCTGTATCTGTAAAATGACTACCATCATTCATAAATAAACGATGCAATGAACAGCACACAGTTTAATGCCAGTAAATATAATGAAACTCAGTCCCTAAACTATTGTTGCTTCCTTCTGAACATTTTGGTGTTCATGACATTCCGCAGGGGCAAAATCTCTAATGCTAAAAGGTCGATTCAATTCACAATCAAGCCAGGCCTCTTGCCCCCCCACCAAATACACACACACAGATAATTGATATAAACACACAAACTCGATTATATCTTTTCTTATGCATGTGTGAGTGTGCGTATATCAATTAATTATTTATATTTCTTTATAATTTCGACAGTTCGTAAGCTGCCTTCAAATAGATACATATTATATATATTTTAATAGAACCTGATTACACTACAGTGCATTTGGAATAAATTATTTTAGGTTTGGATATATATGTTAGAATGTTTTATCATAATTACTCAAAAACAATGATTTCTACATTTTGGGGGTCAATATAGAAAGTGTTTAAAACATTTGTTTTTCGAATTGTTTGTCACCTTTTGCAAAAATAGGCTGTAAAAATATTTGAAAAAAAGATTACCTCTTTAAACACTAGAATCCCCTTCATTGTAATATAGCCTAATGTTTATTGGTGTGCCACTTCGGACTAAATGTGGTCCTATCCTTATCAGAAACCAACAGAGACAGCAGATTATGAAAATCACTAGACGAATTTAATTTGCTCTTTAAAATGTAGATCCTGTTTTCCCTATGGATTTCCTAAGTGTTGAGATGAGTTAGGCCGACATGCGAAACGTGGGGCTGCTGACTTTTAACGCAGCATGCTGTTTAAACATTGCTCCCTTTGAGCCCCCGGTGCTTTCGCTGTCTGGCGAGACCGGTCAGCTTGCGTTTATTTATTTTTAGGCGCGTGAGAATTCGCGAAGACAAGAACTGAGCCCATGTTAAGCCTCCCGTTTATTTAGTCATGACACCTGAACATACCCATTTTCATCTCGCCGTTAAAAAAATAATTCTGTCACTCTTTTTTAAACCTTTCTTTTTTTTGAACGAAAGGTATATAGCACTAAACTTGTGTCTGTAGCCAAAAGCATTACGTTTAAAAAAATAAATAAATAAAAAACAAAAATAAAAATAAAACTATAATCTGCTTCAGTGGATTTAACAATTTACAATCACCCAAGCCCTACGGAAAAAAAGGATCCCGAGAATCACGGTGCGTTGAAAAACTGCACCACATTGGACCAAAATCTATTGTACGGCATTTTCAAAGGGCATACGGACGTATATAACCTATGCTGGACACTAATGTAAACATAACTGTATTTTTAAAGAACAATTCTTTTTTAACAATTGCTGATCTTAAATTTGAACTTTAACGAATCACTTTATAAATGTAACGAATTCTGTCGTGCGGAAAAACTGCCATTCCAAGTTTATGAAAACAGAAAGAAGAGAAAAAAAAACCTTCAGACCATATTAATCCATAAGTAGTGTATCAGTCTTTAAAAATCGTGTTGCAATTCTGGAGAAGTGTTAACTAAACAGGAGTGACGACACTCATCACCATCAATCTAGTTTTTTTCTTAAAACAAGACTGACCTTAAATACTGCAAAATATCCAAAAGCACAGTAATCCACATTCAATCCCTATGGCATGTTTTAGGTGTACGGTCCAGGTTTAAAGTCAACGTTGAGAGTACTGCCGAGACTGCCAGAAGATTAACCGCGAAGCAAGCTGTAGAGCAGAGGACCGTCCCTCTCCGTCGGTTACAGCGCATCACAGAGCGCCACTCGCTCAGTGCGACTGACGGGCAATCATGAGATTTTCACACACGAGCTGCACGGGTCCGCCCTCTACTTTAGTGGTATGCACGCCATTTAAAGGCGTAGCCAGGTTGAGAGCGCGCCGTGTGTGTTGCCTAGCTGACACTTCCATATAAAAACAGAAGTCGGAGTGTTTCTCCCAGATATTCATTTTCGCTCACTTCCAGGACACAATAAAAAGGTTTGTTTTTCGTTTACAGACAAAAACAGCAAAACTAATTTTTGTATGTAAAAAAAAGACAAATTTGGTCCTGTAAGTTATTCAACGCATCAAATATATAAATATATGAATTGTGTATATAAATTAGCATCAAAGTACTAATTGCAAAAAATCTTTATTTATTTTAATTACTTTATTTAATATTCACAAAATATGGCCGCATAATTGTCCACGTGTGTCACTGAGTCTCACTCCCCAAGAGTTTAACCTTTGTCTCTGCTTTATTACTCCCAGGCGCGTTGTCGGGAAATGGACGTCTAAAATTCAACCGAGAAATTATCAATCAACAATGATTAACATTTTATTTCATTTTTTGTCATGCTGGAAATTCGAAAGAAACATTATTCACGAAGAGTAATTGTAATACCCAAACAAAATAAGAAAAATAAATAAAAAAATTTTTAAAGCGACAACGCTGTCCTTAGTGCTGAATTCCATTCACTTGTCCTGGTTGCTGGCTTTCTGTTTGTCACGATCGACAGCTTTTCTAGGTGACACACATTTTCTCTCGCGTTCATCAACGGTTAACGTCTTTTTACACTAATATTCCAGAAAATCTAACTTGGTATTCCACGTGATAGTATTAGATCGTATAAAGCTTCCAAACTCTCGAGAGGAGAGCAACATAAGGGGGTCAAAAATATTAGAAAATTCATTATATGATCACTTAAAAAAAAAACAATAATACTGCATTTACTTGGTCTTAACAACGCAAACAACACAACCCACATGACAACAAATTATCGATTGGGCTATGGGTGCAATTTGGAGAAACACTGTTTGGTTTATATATTTTATATTTATTATTTGACGGTATAACACCACATGGGACTTCAAAGTATGTTGAGTGTTCAGGTTGCTTACAAACCCATGCGTAATCCTGTAAACTGTGTGCTAGACGCATATACCTCCTAAAACAATCAATGTCAGGGAACATGTCTTCGTAGCTAACAAATATGTTCATTTCCTCCTTAAGTTGGTGTTTCTTCCAATGACTACAAAAAGGGTATTTTAACCCAGGAGAAGATGCTATAAATTAAACTCATTAGGTAAGATTAGATTAATCCACAACCACTCTCTTCATGCCTGTGATTCAACTTTCTCTGAGCACAATGTATCTCTATATTAAGTAGTATTTAAAAAAGTTTTCAGTTATATTCCAATTTCTATTTACTTCATAGAAGGACAAATTTTCCACAGAAACTTTTCTACTGTAATGTTTCAGAATGGTGGCTATTTGTTGATCTATTTTTAAATGTTGCTCGCTAAACAATTGTACACTGGGACCTCATCATTGTTAATCATCTGAGCTAATTGCAACAACAACTTCTAACAACTGTTGTTAAATTCTTCAACTATGTACTGTGTTTTTTAAACACATTAAACTCCTGCCACACACAAGGCACATACCCTGCCTGACATATGGAAGCTGGTGGTAAGAAGATCAACATTGATGACAGAGTTGACATGTGAGGTAGTTTAACAGACTAATTAAAACCAAGGAGCTAATGAAAAGATCAGTAACTGAGCTAATGAGAATGTGGGCCATCTCCTGGGACTGCAGTTATAATGAGCTCTTTGATGCACTCAGGTGGACGTGCTCATTTGCCAGAACTTAGCAGAAGTTCCCTGGGTCAGTGAGGATGTTTCCCTGTTTGGATGACTGAGTTTCCTTCACATCTATATACTGATGGGCTAAACAAAACCTGTTTGGCCAGTCTAAACTGAATTGACTTTTGAATCTACAAAAACTTAAGCTAGAAATGTCAATGAGATCAGTTGTGAGAGGTAGGAAGCCTTTTACTGTAAAGAATCTTACTTTATATTCTAGTTTAAGTTTTTTTTGGGGGGGTATGTTTTCTTCTATAAGATTTTTTAAAATTAATTTATAATGGATATGGAACACCTTGGATGTGTATATGAGGGTTATACTATTTGATTATTTGTTATCTACCTACCTGTATTTAATGTATTTTACAGTTCCATTTTCAGGGTTTATCTTTAAAACTAGACATTAAAAATTAAAACAATTTTTTTCAAGTGTGTTCTATAATATATATATATATATATATATATATATTGTAGAACAGCTAATGTGGTGGTTTTCCTCCCAACATTTAGATTTTTGGGTGGGGTGTAATTTTACATTTTTATATCTCACGTGGAGGGAATCTGTTTGTAGTAAAAGTAACAAAGTAATTTTGTTTACAAAATAAACATAAACAATATTATTAAAGAACATAAAATAAATAAAAAAGAATGTCACCTAGTCTTACTGACTACATTGCAACTACTCCTGGATTTGTTGACATTATTCATTATTTGATGAGATTTAAAAATGATGTTTAACACTAACGGAATTCAATGTAAAAGCAGCTATTTGTTTTATATATTGGTGCTGTTTGCTGTCAAGTCAACAATGTTCCTGTTGTCACTACAATATCTATAGACGCTGTTAAAGCGGATCAATTCATTAAATATCTATGCAGCATTGACAACTACCTGTTGTAAGATGGAAGTGGCAGCTGAGAATAAAAAAAAATAAAACAAATTGGAGATTTATTAAATTCATTGGTTGGTAAACCAGAAATTTAATAATTCCTTTTCATGTACTACCTCTATGGAAATCGGACAGTTTGTTTACAGTAAGCTTCAGGTAATTACAAGTCTTATTCAATCTTAATTTTGCAAAATAACTTTGAGTAAATCATTTTTAAACGTTCATATTACCTTAATATTGTTAGAATTTAACCACTTAAAGTTTTAATACAAATGGCAGTTTTTATAGGCAATTTACACGTTAGTAATAAAAAACGAGATTATAATACAATTGTTACCAGATACCAGTAGGTCACATTGTAATTGGGGCACCATCACCAATACACCAACAAAATCCTTCAAATATTTCAATTTTTTTAATGGGTTATAGGTCACCTAGAAATGTAGGCCTGGTTACTAAACTGTACCTGGAAAATTCCCCCAGATAAATATTAACAAAATCTATGAAGTCTTTCTTCAGATATTAAATTAATAAGAAAAACCAAAGTGAGTTCAAAAGTCAGATTAAAAATTGTCACCAAATTTGACTGCTGTCTGCTTATTCCCCAATTCAAAGTCTGCAAAGTGGTATATATGTTTTTACATATGGAGCTTGGCTAAGTGTGTCGTGGGGGATAAAACACGTGATTTAAATTTTTAATAGAGCTGTGAAGGAGAAGCATGACAATATGAATGTCTGTATTAGGTATTTAGGAATTTATGGTAAAAAAACATTTATTTGTATAATTAATTATTTGTTTTTATTAGTAATCAAGGGTATTTAGTTAGATTGACTGGTTGTTGTTCAGGAATTTTTTCTTATGTCTCACTGCTGTCTGTTAGATTATCTATGCTATTTTAATTCAGTTATCTTTTTATAATTCTTATCCTGCTTGACATTCAATGTCAGAGTGGAATTGTACCCCTAGTGTTTTCGGGGTGACTCATAGTATTCATTATATTTTATTCAGAACCTGTGGAAGGAATATCTAGATGGTCTTCACAGTGGTGGCTTCTGCTATGGTGGAACAGCCGGAGCCCATGAAGGTGAACAGTTTGTTGGGCCCTTTACAAATGTGAGCTGGGACTGCTCTTGTGGCCACCCCCGAAACACCACCAGGTTAGGGTTAGGCCAATAGTTCTGGAGCAGCCGCCAGCTCCAATGACAATAACCAAATATGATGTTCTCCTTTTCCTGCATATGTGGTGTTGAGAAGTGTAGCCTACTCTGAATTAACACATTGACAGTGCTGGAATTTTTGGTATGGCAAGCGTATAAATTAAACATAACACCTTGCACCAATTTTTGCTTTATTTTACATTTTATGAGCAGCTATTAGGATCTGTGGTTAGCATTTGTGCCTCACGGGTCCAGAGGGATTTTCTGGTTCTCCCTATGTTCCCCAAGGTTTGTTTCAGAGAATCTGCTTTCCTCCCACAATTAAGTATATTTCCCTGTGTGTGGAAGTGTCAGGGTCTGTCTGTCTTCTGCCCTGCAATTGACTGACCTCTCTCATGGCGTATCTGTCAGATCTATGCCTGGGCCTTGCCCAGTCTGCTACCAGAGATCTCATGAGTACTAATTTCTTTACCCTTCCACAACGTAATGAGCTATTATTCAATTAACATTTCAAAAACACCATGTGCATGGGTTCATCGTGCCGTTTCCTCATTAACCCAGAATCTCCAAACACTGGTATCCTGCTTCCCTCTCCACAGTATATGAACCCCTCAGTTACTTCTGTTCAATGCTCAGTATTATCTCGCTTGCCATAGCATTTCCGAGTTCTACTCCCTTGTTGCCCTGTTTTGACTATTGTTACCCAATAATTGCCTTACCGTTCGCCTGTTTCTTCGACCATCGCTTCTTGGATTGCCCTCTCTGTGTTGTTTGACAATCTACTGACCTATTTGCTTGTCTCATCAACTACGACTAACGGATTTCCTCTGATTTACCGGCCAAGACACCTGCCTACTTCCAAGTTAGGTGCACTTCTGCTCTAGGGTTCCTCTTACCTGTTAGTCCCAGCATGACTGTACCCTTCCCCAATGCACCTTTAACTTTGTAGTCTCACTTTTGTTATGGCACTATTACTAGGGCTGCTGAGTCATTGCAAAAAGGTTGGGTTTAACCACACAGCATGGTTTTCATCTCTCTCGCACATTGTGTTTATCTATCTCTGTCTCACACACACATACACACACAGAAACACAACTATTACACATATATAGTCTCACACACATATCTTGTGTGAATATAAAGCCTCTTTCCCACACACGGTCCTGTGTCCTATGTTATCTTCAGTTAAATTTGCGGGAGAGAAAAGGACACACACCAAAACTGGGCAATGGACATGGTTTACAATGGATATTCATTTTTAACAAAAAAGGACCAGGCAAAGAAACCCACGGCTGTGTCTTGTCCTTGAGGGCCGCTGCGTCTGCTGTTCTTAAATCAACCTCAACCGTAACTATTTAATTGGATTTTTTTTAAATCAGCAATTATCTAATCTGTTGTTTGCAGATGCTCATTGAAAGGTAGCTCAAAAACGAGCTGACCCTGCTGCTGGTGAAGGCCGAAGTCAGCCCTGATCGAAGTGCTGACGAGAGCTCTATGACCCTTACACACATAAGTGTAAGAGCTGCCCAACACCAACACAGATCAGCTGGGTGTGAGTCAAGCAGAAGCTGGGCCACATTTCTATTCCCCAGCTGTCGTTATCAAATGAGTGCTGGGACTACAGCTTTAACACCCATAAAAACACACAGATGTCATTCCCCTTCACAGCAGGTTCAGACCTGAGCACCAGCCGTGGTCACACAAGGTCATGTTCTGGCCTTTTTTCACTGTACAGTTTGTGTTCCTAACCCTTTGGGTTTCAGCTGCTCCATCTGAACAACACACACTTACAGTGTAATAGAAACTGTCATCTTAACTCACAGGTCAGGGATGGTGTGAACCAACCATTCGCACCATTACTGCCACTCTGTCTTCTGCTAATGAGGTGGGATCCTCCATCTGGTTCTATCAGAACAGGATTTGTCTGCTTGTGTAAACACTGGAAATTTCCACCAGCCTATTGCCTAAGAGGTCATGCTGAATCACGATCTCTCAATAGTGAAAACATGACTACAAAGTGACAGATATGAACAGAATGCTAGGGCATAAAAACTGCTAGTTAATGATTCAAAATATATGCATAAGCAAGAGTTTCCATATTGCACGTGTGTGTAGTCGTGTAGCAGGGAACTGAGATACAATATTCCAGATTCTAAACTGGGATGAAAATAAGAAAATAACTGATCTGCTTGTATAATTTCCTTGAGAGTCCACATTTGTCTTGTATTCTCAGTGCATGTTAAGCCATTTTATGCAAAAGCTGTGTAAAAAGTGCTAATCTAAAAAGTGCTGAAGGCTTATGGCGTTACGGGTGAAACACAATTTCAAACAGAAATCAATCAGTGATGTCAGGGATGTGGATAATAGTTACATAGTTAAGGCATTATCTCTGCTGGGACATCAGGTTTGACTGACATAGTATTGACTCTATACAAGAAGTAAAAACTATAAGTGTAATGATGGCCTGTATTGTTATTTTTTATCTGGCAATGTTAATTAAAATAAATATATTCCATTGGTAATTGAAATCATCCTGCTGAGAAGCCTAGCTCCCAGCAGCCTTGCTGCAGGCTTTATGAAGCAGATGTCATTTAAAACGTTTTAGTTCCCATCAGGTCTAAGTCAGAAATAATTCATGATGCCACATGTGTTCCTACCTGCTGCATTTCAGAAATGTTAGCTTACACACAGTGCTTGACAAAAAGTCAACACTACCCTGCTGCTTGGTGACAGGATCCTTTTTCAGGCATGTCTGTGGCTCAGTCAGGGTAGGGTCTAAAGTGAGTTGGCAGGTCTTCTGACCAGCCCTCTTCTTTCATCCTTGAAGAAAGAAGATGAGAGTCTGAAGGTAAGTTTAAAAAGTCTGAAGTCTTTGCAGTCTACAACATCCCCAGTCTTTTCAGTCCCTACAACCCACCATCCAGTCTCCAAAATCCAGTTCCCACAGTCCACACAGTCCTCACAGTCCACAGTCTACACAGTTCACAGCCTCCATGGTCTACACCCTCTTCAAATTCCACAGCCTCCACATTCTACACCTACATCAAAGCCCATAGCCTCCATAGCCCATAAAGTCTTCAAAGTTCACAGTCCACACAGTCTTCAAAGTCCACAGCCTCCACAACCTTCACAGTCTTCACAGTCCAGAGCCTCCAAACAGTCTTAACAATCTACAAACCTGTCTCAATAGTCCACAGCCTTCTCAGTCTGCACAGTCTCCACAGCCTCAATAGTTTGTCTCCACAATCCAATCCCCATGGTCTCTACTGTCTCAATAATCTACAATTCAGTATCCACAGTCAACAGCATCCACAGACCACATCTTCATTAGTCTGCACAGTCCACATAGTCCACAGCCTTCATAATCTGCACAGTCCACAGCCTCCACAGTCCACATTTTTGACAGTCCTGTCTCCAACTGAATCCACAGTCTAAACAATCCACAATCTAGTTTTCACAATGCAATTCCCACAGTCCACTCTCTGGAACCTCAGCAGTACATATTCCATCAGCCCGATCTTAAATTTACCAGATTCAATCTACTGGTGCATAATAATTCCTTTGAGCTTACACAACAAATTCAGTTATAGGTAGAATTTTGTGCAGCCACATCAACCCCATTGACAGCAAAATAAAGTTATCATTCAATGTGTATTCAGACAGCACAGAGATGGGTAAAGATGACATAAAATCCCTTAAGGTTTATACATGCCAAAGCGGAAGAAGAGACAATGGTAGGACATCAGTTCATTATTTCTCCCATTAGAAGTACTGCAAATTGCAGCTTCACAATTCACCCATACATTTACCCATTTTCTGTTTACCTGCTCCAAAGATTACTAATCAGCACTGGTGTCATCAATCAGTGTTGTTGTTTTTTTTTTTTTTCAGATGTTTTACATGATTTAGAATTGTGAGATGAAGGTAATGAAAGAACCTCTGCATAAATGCATAACTACTTTGCTTCGGAAAGACCATCATGATAATTATCATCCTCCATCATCATCGTCAGTCGTCTTCCTCAGGAAATGTTAGTGCAATCATCTGTTGTTGCCAGCCTTACAATGCTGGAGTTCACTAAGGAGTAAGACTAGATGCAATGTTTGTTTCAAAGGGGTATGAAAATGGAAGAGATATACATGTTGTTTCCGATTACATCATTGCTTCTCTGTGAAGTGCCTCAACGGCCTACCAAGTACAGAGATTTGTTTCAAGAAAAATTACCACTGACTGGGAAATATACTGCTGGCTGAACAATAGACAAAGCAGTGTGTGAGTAAGTGAGTGAGTGAGTGAGTGAGTGAGTGAGTGAGTGAGTGAGTGAGTGAGTGAGTGGGTGGGTGAGAGGGAGAGAGAGAGAAATAATAAAACAAGAAAACAATAACATGAAATCTTCTCTTGCTGAGGGGAGTGAGCAGTGCTTCCCACACATGGTCACAGTGAATCTGTTACGTCACACGCAGATGGGTGGGAATCATGGAAACTCTACTGTGGAGCCCAAACAGGCTAAAGGCCATGGGAATTAAGAATTGCCCTTATCTTCTGCCTATTCATCACAGCAACCAGGCCATCTCATTAACTCCTTCTCTTTCTTGGTTGCCTTTTTTTGGGTCATTTTAGCACACAATAGAGACTACTGAGGCTTTCATAAACACACACATCAGATTTTTAAAAGACTATTGTTATGTCAGGACCTCCACATGACAGGAATTCCCAAGATCCTGTTCTGTTCAGTTGGTCAGATATGAGGACCATCTATAGAGCCCCCCTCCCCTTATCAGCTTTCAGCATCCTCTAACATTTTCACAGTCAATACCTGGGTTAATGTCAAAAACCAAGCCTACCTATTTTTCCCAGCTGAAAAGTCACAAAGAGTTATGAAATGTATTTACTGCTATCTATTTTTGTCTATATTAACATTTTCTGATTATAATCTGCAGGCTTGCATTTGTATTTGAAGAAGGTGTGACTAATTTATTAGGAGGATGTTTAAAAATTGTTGGTTTTTAATCTTATTTCAGCTGTCTGTGTAGATGCCAGTCTGATTGCATGGCTTTACCTCGAGGTCAGACGCTTTCTAACAAACTTTGAGATGAAGGACATTGCTATTTTTTGTTTTCTAACCAACACCCTTATTCAGAGTTACTTGCATGTTTTACAACTTTATGCTATATTTATTTATATGACCTTATATTGGCCCTGTGCCTAGTCCAAGGGTACCACATCAGTTCACATCCTGGTTGCAAGGCTGATAACTGAAACCAGCATTCTCTGCCCTTTGACCAGAGGAGGAGTCATGAGGTCCAATTATAAATAAATAAATAAATAAATAAATGTAGAAATGTGGAAATACAGAAATAAATAAATAAATGTAGAAATATAAAAATAAATACATGTAAAATGACAGAAATAGCCTTTTTCATTACCAAAATGTATTTATTTTTCACTTATTTATGTATTTAATTATTTATTTCTACATTTATTTATGCTTATGTCATTTTTTATTCTTTATAACTTGGGCTTGTTTTCTCTTCTTTATAATATTGTGGAAATATCATGTATCCAGCTGTAATGCACCACAGGGTACAGGAACAGGGGAACCCAGTTGCAGTACAGACAGGGAAGGTCAGACAGGCCTGGGTCAAGTACCGGCAGAACAGAACAATCAAGATTGGGCAGAGACATGGTCAGGGACAAAAGCAGGTGATCAGGCAAACAGAGTTGAGAGGAAAAGACAAAGTCGTAGTCGGGTCAGGCAAAGCAAGGAAAGGAAAGGAAAGGAAAGGAAACCAGGGAACAAGGCAGGACAGGCATGAATATTCAAAGACGCTGTAGTGAAACTGAAAAGACTTCACAATGAGTGAGGGTTAGTGATGGGCTTATATGTGGAACAGAAAACTAAGTTGGAAGGTACAGGGCCAATGGGAGCAGAAGGTGATTGAAACAGTGCACATGGGGGAATGTTCATTGAATGATTGGAGAGAAAAGTGACTGATAACATCTACTGAGGAACTGGGGCTGTGTTGTGAACTGTGACACCAGCACCTTATGTATTTGACTGTTGTATTTGAATAATTCATTTGAATAATTTTTATATTTTGTTGTGTGTGTCTAACAATCACCATGGCTGTCCCTAAAGCGCTGATTACAGCTATGCGTTTTTACTTTTTTACGGCAGCATTGCTGTAAATTTGCTCTCTGTGCTGGGCAAAATCCATTACCAACTGAAGGCAGCTTTCATATATTTTGAATTTTATCCTAATCCTCTGATTAGCTAGTATTTATTTGGGCATCTGTTTTAGTTCTTTGTAATGTGGTCTGCTCTCCAGTGCATCCAGAGTGACTTTTTAGCTCCTTGTAATGTGGTCTGCCCTCCAGTGCATCCGGAGTGACTTTTTATGTCTACAGAATCTTTTTTCCAGTTTTAATTGCTCTGGATGTTCTCAAATAAAAAAAAATGTCCTCACCTCATAGCTTTGTAGTCTCCAGGCTTTGCCATTCGATCTCTGAAGCAGAATGGTGTTTTATATGTAAAAATATACTGAACACTGAGCACAGATCATTAGTATCATAGCAGCATGGCAATTCCTGACAAACGACCATTATCATGGGCCTGCAGTGGTACGCTCAGAAAGGCAAGAAAGGGGAGCCTACACTTCTCTTAGAACTTTCACTTCTGTCCTTGTAGTTGTGGCATCTGCTATTGACACAATCCAGGCAGCCTTGGTAGTGGCCTGAACAGACCATAATATGCATTATCACCATAATCATTGAGAGTTATTTGATTCTCAGTCTCCTGTTTGTGTGAAAGATGGCAATCTGTATTAATCTACTGTGGCTTTTCCTTTCCTCCTCTTAATACAGGTTCCACACTACCACATCTCCACAGAGAAGCTTAGGTATTCTCCTCCCCTCACCACAGGTTCCACACTGCCACATCTTCACAGGGTCTCAGAACAGCTTGAATTAACAAATGGGAATGGATTTAACAAGGTGAAGTGATGACAAGGTGTACTGATGACTTTGCAGTGTTACATCAAATTCCCACTTGGACTGCCTGCCTTCAGTTTGCCAGCGTCACCACCCTGTTCTTGTCCCTACCCTGAACTACCAATGCTGCTCCAGGGAATGCAGGATCAGGGAGTGCTAGCCCTCAGCTGGACAACCCAAAGGCTCGCCATTAGTGATGGTTGAAGAAGAAGGATGGTTCTTAACGGTTCTGGGTGGATTACCGAAAGCTCAGTGGGGTAACCCACAAGGATGCCTACCCGCTGCCTAGGATTGAGGAATCCTTGGATAATCTTAACCCTTTAAAAGTCACACTAAGAAATAAATTAGCAAAAAATTATTTATTGCTAAAATTCTTCAGATGACCCATTCAGGAAGCCGATACACAAGTCAACCAGGCGGTAGACTTGCCCAGTTAGGGTAATTTTTGGCATGAACTAACAAGTATTAGGCATTAATAGAATTTTTTCATTTGTGCAACTGAAGTTGAAGTTTTTTTCATGTACAAACATTACAGACAGTAGACTATGTTAACAATATCCATCAATTTATAAAAAAACTACATATTTTTTCTTATTATAACAAATAAATGCATTGTAAAAAGTGCAACAGTCAACTAATAGACATTTAAAATTTAATAAATACAACAAAATTAAGTAAATAATAATGATAGTGAAAATAAGAATAAACTTAATAAATAATTTATAAATTATACTATAAATAATAAACATAATAAATAATAGTTGAAGTAACAATATCTGTATAAAATGTATGGTAAAAGACGAATAGTCAACGTAATAAAATATAAATATTGATATCTATTAATCTCTTGATATGATATGGTGAAATGTAACAAAGCACTGTTTTTTTTTGTTCAAACTATGTCTTGATTAATCAGTGCCTCAGGTACATCTATCCATAAAAAAATGAATAATTGTTATATTGATAAACTGTTCTCCCAAGATACAGGCACATTGAGATTTCTTATGAATTGATAAGAAAAATTAATAACACACAACCCTGAAATTAGATAACAAGAGACAGAAAAGTTGAAGTGTGAGTGATGAGAAATGACAAATATGTCCATCCATCAATTCAACTACAGCTTCATAAACATGTTATATTTGTCAGATTATTGAACAGAAATTTGAATTTGTATAGCTTCCCATCTACAGCTGTAGCTATAGCTTTTCAATGCATAGTGTTATTCAATAAGGCTCAGCCACGATGACTAATGTCGAAATAATGAGAAGGACCACTAGCTCATAACTTATTATGTAAAGAGTAAACGCTTTTATAGATCTGACAATCTGAAGGTAAAACCATAGACTGTATAAATAAGGGTAAAATACATACAATTCAGTCTAGCAAGGAAATTGGCCATATGATCTATGCTGAGTTATGATCACATTTCTGAGCTAGCTAGCATCCAGTTCAGTTTACCCTAACTGGGCAACTCGACTGAGCGGTCAAACACTTTTTCTGGGGTAACATAGAGTTACATCTTATCATCACGTTTCTGCTATTCTACAAAAACATGAAATCCGATATAAAAAAAATTCTTAACTCAATTTTCAGCGTCACTTGCAGCCAATGTTTGAAGATAGGCATCATGTCAAAACAGTTTCGGTTTGTTTCAGCTTATCTCAGCAACAGTATATTTTTACAACATTACCAACCAGGGATATAATTGCCATTACACACTCTATTCAATAAGTGGAATAAGGAGTTTTAATTACAGCAATTTGATCGTCAACCATGCGGTTACATTACATGTTAAAGGGTTAACCTCTTGACGCCTAGGATAGTATGTCCATATTTGGGAAGAATATGACCAGTTTTCTTTCAAGTGCTTCTAGTTTGGAAATCGTACATCAGAATTTTAAAAGGAATACATATTTAAAAAGGGCTTCAGTAACTGTATTATTCATGTTTAAGTTAAATGCCCTGCCCACTTTAAAAAAAAATTATAAAAATTATAAATAATATTTTGATATACTGAAAATTTTGAAAACTTTCCAATTGAGATATTAAAAAATTTATCTGCATATCTAAGATGCAGACATTTATGAGGATTTCAAATATAAAAACTGATTTCAGATATCTTCTATGGTTGAGGAGCTACAAGGTTTTGTTCGAACCCTGGATTGTACACCCAAATTACAAATAACGCACAGTAAATATGACCAGTTGTTTTTCAAGCGCTTGTAGTTTGGAAATCTTACATCAGAATTTCAAAAGGAATACATATTTTAAAAGGGCTTCAGTAGCTCTTTCCAATGATAGTAGTTGTGTGACAGGTATTATTCATGTTTAAGTTAAATGCCCTGCCCACTTAAAAAAAATAGAAAAAATAATAAAAAATAATATTTTGATATAACTTTCCAATTTAGATTTTTTTAGTTTTGTTCAAACCCTGGATTGTACACCCAAATTCCCAAAAATGTCACTACTTTCAGAACTGTCTGACTCAGCCAAATGTCATGTTA